>JAGXCT010035184.1:21072-32155 GCA_022495035.1 Philopotamus ludificatus
TGTGTGTGAATAATAATGAATATTTTTTAAAATCTTAGATGTATAAATATTTCATCTTAAACATTTCATTTTAAATTCAATTATTAAATAAATAAATATCGGTTTGTTTGCGATATTACTAAAACGGAATAAAAATTTAAATACATAATTATGAATATAAGAGTATTCAGCCGCATACATAACCACAAAATGAATCGGTATAAAAGTGTGTTTGAACCCGGAAATCTATTGGGTATACTAAGGTATTTTTAAAAGCAGGTGTTTTGTCAAATAAGAACGTAATTACGCCATAAAAAACAGAATGACTAATTTTAAAGATTTATATAATACTCACCGCACGTACTAAAATAACTCAATTTGTAAATGTCAAACGATATGTTTTCCTTAGCGCATTTTTGGCCCCAAATATCTGAATGTCGGCCATAGCCAAATATACTGCAAGAAAATAAAAGTCATATTGATTAGCCGTTTCCAGCAACATTTTATAAAAGCAGGTAAGTTAACTATATTTTAAATCAGAATTAAATAAAAATAAATCGTTCCTGATAAATTATACACGAAAATCTAAATTTTAGAATTCTTTAGCTGGGATTCTTATTTAAAATGAATAGAAATATATAATCATATAATAATCATGATCGAGTAGTATTCATATTTTAAAATATAATGAAAATCATAAATTATAAGGAAAATTTTCTTAATTATCCGGAATGATTTCGATTGCTCTCAATATCACACCTTAAAATAATATATTATGCACTAAATATATGAAATATTCTACAAATAAACATGTCTAAAGGGGTCATATTATATAAAAAAAAAATCTATTAATATTATTTTAAATATTAATATACATACATATTTACCATACGTTTACAAATTTTATATCAATTTAAATATTAAAATTTATAAGATATTTTTAAGATTTTAAGAAAATAATCCGTCTACGCTAAAGTTAGGAGTGTAGTAAAATCCAAGTCCAATTTAGTATCCGTTGGAATTAGATGAGACGTGGCACGCATGTTACCTTTGGTCACACTCGATAAATTCAGCGGTCAATTGCAAGGGTTCGCGTAATGGACATTCTATTGTTATATATCTTTGTGCAATTCTAAGGCACAAGATCACGAACATGCTGGTCCCTTGAAATGTGAGGGTGTGGGAGGCATGCTGGAATAATACGGGTAAGATGCAACCACAACATAAACATAGAACGGACAATGGATACTAGATTTTATTATATATAATGTCCATCTATTTTAAAATCCTCTTTGAGATAATGATTTTATTAAATATTATTTAAATCAGATTAATTGTGGACAATAATTATCTTACTTAAAATGCTAAAAAATGGATTATTCTAAGAATAAAAATATTTATTCATAATTTGCTTTGTAATTTGGTCGCTATTTTTGATTTTTACACTAATCACTATGAAGTGTAAATGACACGCGCACTGAAAGATGTCCCGTCGCAGAGTGAATACACGCCGTACGTGTCGCAAGTACGTTTCGCTCGCACTTGGCACATCGAACCGAATGCGAGCGAAAAAACATCACGCCCATAGTTATAGAAGCGAATATTGTTGTTTTTTTTTTTTGCAAATTCAGCAATTTCATTTCTGCATTACTGCTATTTTTTTTTAAATTAAAATAATAATCCATATTTAGCATCTTAGAATCTTTTAGAGAACCGGGTCAAATTTTGTTCATTATTTTTTTTACACTAGCCTATGGGTCACTAAGGTTATCATTTAGAAAAGGAGGGGGGAAAGGGTATAGGATTAGATAAAGGGTATAGATAAATATTTGAATGTTTTCATACACCATTAATACAATTTGTACATTTCCCCAAAGTTTTTAATTCAGATCATTAAAATGCAATGTGATGAGATGTCCCATAAGAACATTAAATAATTAAACTAATCTATGTTTGGAAATTCGTCATAAATAATTTTTTTTTTTGTGTTGAGAAATTATTTTTTTGTGTAGATTTTTATTAGCTTATGCTAATAAAAATCTACGCGTGAGTCATTTAAAAATCCTGCGAGGGCCAGGGTCTAACACAAGGGTCATAAGTTCGCAGTGATTCGTCGATAAAAGAAAAAAAAATCGCTGTAGCTCTGGTAAGTCAACTCTCCTATAGCGCTCCCTGCTTTAGAGCGGCGTGGGGGGCAGTCCTTCATATAGTGCTTTCTTCTAGATCACCCTGTCCTACACACATTTCTATTGCACACGGCTATGTATTATTGCCGTGTGAAATCAAGGTCAATGGTTCTTATGTCCTCCTAGATACACATTAGCTAATTCTTTTCATTGATGTTATATTTTCGCAATTCAAGGAAATGTGTTTTCTAATTTTTTTAGCCATTTGTAATCGTTATTTTTTACAGTTTTGCCTGTAATTTGAAGAAATCGGTAAGAGCCAAGAATACGTTATGGCAATAAAAAGCTTAATGTATTATTTATATTATTTATTTAGAAAATTAATAACTTAAATTGGGTTTTAATTTTTTATTTCTTTCTTTTTTTCCAACAAATCCTTGACCAGTGCCTCAAAGAAATATTTTCATACTTTAAGTAATTATATATATAAAAATATTTCGACGACGTATATATCTAAAATCATCCCTCCCCTTCGAATGGTGCGAAAAAGGGGAATTGCTCAGCCATCTGGCGGTCGCTTATTAAATTAGCGCTTCAGCTTCCGGATGAAAACACATACGCAGTTATACACATACACGTGCATCTGCTTTCTCTCAACAATCAAGTACACTTTATGGTTCGATGCAATATATTCTCTGAAAATGTACGTTATTTCACATAGCAGTACGTAGCCATATTTTCTCAGTTATTAATCGGATTTTGCTACAGTCGATTTTAGTGAAGGATGTAGCTGGAATTTTGCCAAAAATTTTTGTCGGAGTTTTTTTCGTGAAATAGGTGAAGCCGATACACATACATACACACAGCCAATGCATCGGAAGATACGCTTTCACCCCCCAGTTAACCCCTTATCTACCCGATCTTAATAACCTTCACTCCTAATTAATTTCCGCCGACTTGGCGAGAAAATTGCTGTTGGAAAATTAATATATGATTAATTTATTGAACTCGTAAAGTATGGGTAAGGCAATTGTGCGCGAATCGTATTGCAATCATGGCCGCTATTATTAAACGTCATCATCAATTATACTAGCTAATATAATATCTGTAAACAAATAAACTGTAATAACATAAAAAATATATTTGTTATCACAATTTAAAATATTCAAATAAATCTTTAAGAATTAGTAATTGGCAAAAAAATATTAAAATCATATGCCAAATTTAAAACTTCGCAAATTTGGGTTCCATTGGGGGGCGATTCATGTTATATTATATATAAAAAAATATTTTTTATATATAATATATGCATGTTTGTCTGTTTTTGATTGCAGGCGCCATTTTGTCTAATATACAGAGTATTAGTGTATTATTATAGATTAAACGTCGGAGAGCGCTCTCAGCGGCAGCATGTTTTGATTATATGTATTGCTTTTTTAGGCTGAAAATAATTGGGGTACTTCGCATCGGTTGTTGGAGTTCATTTTTTTATACGTAAGATATACTGATCGATTAACAGCCTAATTTTTTTTTATCAAAAAATGGCATATATCCTTGAAATAAGTTTAAGTTTGGTATATAAAAATATAGATAGAATTGGTTGAGTGGTGTTGATACATTTGTCCTGTCAAAAAAGTTTCACATTTTATATGGACACTGGCCCCTGCGACTTCTTATACCTGAAGATGAAAAAAACATTTTTTTTTAAATTAAAAAATAATGTCTTTTTTTAATCGGATATCAGATCAAACAGTATACATGCTTTTTATTAATTTTCCCAATGAATATCTCTTTTAATAAAATTAAAAAAAATATATAATGAGAGTAACTCATAAATTCAACTAAGAGTGGACGGAGTGGAACATAATTTTCATGATTATAATGCTTTTGTTTATATGTCAATATGCCATCGTATTTTCTCATAAAAACATGAGTTAATCTAGCTGGTAACCACGAATATATATAGGACATTCAGTATTTCTAGATTATCGATAGTATGGATAGAGGTATCTGCATATAAACCTTCAGTTGTAGTCATATACTTAATTGCTTGCGCTTTATACGTTAGAATTGTATGTTCTATTATAAAAAAATACTGAAATACCCCCCCCCCTCTTCATAGATTTTTCTTTTGAAAAACAACACCTCAAATATGTCACGAATCGTTTTAAATATTTTTATCAAATATGTTCCATCAAGTGTATGGTGATTAATATCTCTTATTTTACTGAGCCCTCGTGCTTTTGCGATTAGTAGTTAGGTCACCGTTTAGACCAGAGATGAGCAACCTTTTTTTACAACGCGCCAGCTACAAATAAAAAATGTTGTGCGGGCAACATGTAAGAAAATTACAATAATACAAACACTTAATTATGAACTCAAATTATCTCTTTATTAACAAAATTTTAGAAATTTTTAAATAAGAATTTAGATGTGAGAGAGTCATTTCCTCCGTATCTTTAAGATTTTATCAAGCCTTTATCGGGATGAATGGCGCATTGTAATATTTCTGTCATGGTATCGATCCATCGTAAATGTAAGACAATATTTATTTTTTATATCTTGTTGAGTTGTTTAAGACAATCTATAATACATCCAGCATGAAAATATGTTTTAACTTTTCCTTATATCTCAGTTTTGAAACTGATATATTTTTATAGATACTTTAACCAAACTGTATTTTTATATTTCTTATAATATAGTAGACATATACCAAACATGACGTATTCCAAACCATACTAATCGTCCCCATGAAAAAAATCCTACTCTTATAGGCATATTATACATTGAGGGGTTATATGAAATAATATCAACATTGTTAAACCCATTGCTATCCAACATTTTTTTAAAGTTTTCCCTAGGTCCAGAGTTTTCTGTGCTTAGCCTTTTTTCTGAATAAAATAATAAATAAATTATATTAAATACAATAAGTAGCGGTTAAATATCTAGAATTTTTATTTAGATATTTTTAAACAAAATTATTTTTTAAAATCAAGCAGTGTGATATTTTTTAAAACAATCTCCTGGATGATGTCCTGGTTTCTGTTTGAATGTGTCACAATAAAATGTGGTTAGCCGTCTTGGTTTTAGAATTTTTCGATCGGAGCACGGGACACAATCCTTTAATTTATTGTCCGAATGTTTATATATAAAATGAGATCCTATACAAGCGTCGCTCTTCATTAGCTAGCCGAAACCTTCCTAATATGGATTTTTAGCTACAGGAAATTTACCAATAAATTCCAACAACAATTCTTGGCTATTTTTTGTGGCTACAAGGCTTTCTGTTTCTCTACAATGCAGATTATCTGTGTAATATGTATGTATTGACGAAAGAAGTTTCAAATCCTCAAAAAAAGTAATCTCTGTCGTCTATCCTGTATCGACTCCATCTCAATTTTTAGTGTATCAATTTAGGTTTATCAAAAAATAAAGTATTTCACATTATTATCCTACTGTGCTCTCGTCGATCGTCTTCTCATTGTGATTGAGTCTGGCCAGGTCTGATAAGGCTCTCTGTAGTAAGACTGCTGTAATATGACGAATATAGAAATATATATAATTACAGCCAAAATACAATAGGTATACAATCAGCCCTCCTAAAACGAAGAAATTAGGACCGCAATTACCTCTATTTCGGGCGATAATGCATTACTTATACAAACCGTGGTATAGCAGATAGCTTATAGGTTTATTTTTTGGTTTACACTATTCTTAGCCGTAATTTAGCTTATTTTTTTGGTTTATTAATATAATGAATCTAATTTTCCCACATATTCTAGGGTGGACTCGTATTTCTATAGATAAGTTTTCTTCTGGAAATAAATACTGCAAAAATTTTTCATTGAGCTAATCAAGAAACCTGTTGACTAAATATTTTTTTAAATTTTTGTACATAAAATTCGGATACAAAACAACTTTCATAACTCGAAATACATAATCGTTCAATGGTTAGATTATTTTAATATATTAGGTGTATTTTTGCAAAAGATTTAAATGCGTAATAAAAAAATGTATTTTTTACATATTAATCTAAAATATAATCTCAAAAAAAATTGGAGATTTGGATGCAAAATACTCATCAAGTCCATTTTTAACGTTCTCATATGTATTAAAAACTCTTCCATTTAAATAATGTTGCATCGATTTGAAAAGAAGATATTCAGACGAAGCGATATCTGGAAAATATGGAGGGTGACAAATTGACCTCCATCCGAAGTCGGTTAATTTTTCTTTTGTAATTTTTGCATATACGGGCGAGTAATGTCATGCTGCAAAAAACTTGTCTTCGATGCATGAGGAAGGATCGTTTTTTTTATTTCCCCTGTCTTGCAAAAATGGTGTTTTGGATTCCATTTTCAAAAGATGTTCATATGCATTTATTCGATCGCCTTCATTCTCTTCACTTAGATCAAGCAGTATCTATTTCGGCGATTCTAGGCGATATTTTGGATGCATTTGAATAGTCAACCATGTGTACCCGAGATGGTTTCTATTTTTTTCAATATATAAAGTTGAATTACTTTTGATTCCGGCACTCAGTATGGCATTGTCCACTTTACTAGGTCGTCTACTTTTGGGGCTATTTTTTTAAATCAATTTCCCGATCGAATTTTTTACACCATTTTAGACCCCCAGTATACTACAAATGTTTTAGTCTCTTTTTTCAAATTTCGAATACTTTCTTCACTCGGTAAAAATTAATCCATTGTTCACATTGTACACTATTCCTGAGTGTGGTAACTGACTTGAAATTGCGGCGATCGAAGCCCAACTAATCCCCGAAACCGGCCAACGAAAAAAGCGTATATTCTTTTAAATACCCCTAATATAAGGATCAAGATTTAACATCACAGCTTTAAATATGTATTCAGTTATTTAATGTTATGATGCTCCTTTCATTAATTCCATGTTCTTGTTACAATGTTATACAATTGTTAAGATTGCGTTGAAATTGTACAGTTCTTTTATGAGAAAATGGTGTATGAACCCACTTCTTAGTCGTCGTGATAAAATGAGCAATCTCCCCCTCTACTCGTCCGTGTAAAAACAGAATTAAGTGTATTCGTTTCGATTGACATGTGCCACTAAATTAATAACATTTGGCTCAGAACGTATAGACATAGATTCAAACCCAAGCGCACAAATATTAATATATAATGTATAGGTAGTACAAATGCTCATGGTTGCCATGCACAGGTCTCTTGCGAATCTATACGCATTTAATATTTATTATAGGTACAATAGATTCTGCGTATACAGTGCCCTGCACATAAAATATGGAGGGAATAAAGCTAACAGATATGCCCTCTGTTCTTTCCATGAATAAAATTACAATTTTAAAGGAGGAACAGTATACTGGGAACCCTTCGAAGGATGTGGAAATACATTTTTTTCATATGCCTTATTATAGATTCTCCTTCAAGTCGTATAAATATATTCGCATAGCGAACTCGCAATGAAATAAGAAAAACTATCAAATATTTTATATCTGAAAACTGTGTAATATTTTATGAAATAATATCGAACTATATATTTATTTTAATTAATAATATATATAGATACAGCGTGGCGGATTGTTTAATAAATTAGATAAATGTTCATTTTATTTATATTTATTTTTATTTTTTGATTATAATAATAATTTATTAGATGTGAATGGTGTTTATATATCGTTTCAGATGCAAATATTTTTTAATGATCTTCATTGTACTAGTCGCATGTAACGATATGGTTTGATATCTCATCCAAACTTCTTTTGCATTAATTTAATTTTCTATGGAAGGCTTCGAGGGAAAACTTGCGATTGGTTGAGACCGACTCCGCCCACATCCCATTGACCAATTGTAGAAGGTGTAATATATTTATACCTACCCGATATCACAGACTCTGTATCAATATACATATATAGAAAATTTATAATTATAATATTAATAATCGCATTATAATTTTATGTGAAGTTCTTGACTGTTATTGCAACATATTGTGCGAATAATCTAGAATAATAATAAATATATAGAATATATACATATGCGTATGTAATTATAGATACGATGTTGCACTTCTTTGTTAGTGCCCATTGAAAAATCGCAAACGTTAGGAAAACGTTAGACGTGTTGTATCGTATTATATTAAGCGGAGTTGTATCGATTTTCTCAACAGCTGTTTTTATTATATACACATACACGTTACTCTCAATTTAGCAGGAACTATTTTTGTATTTATATTGAATTTATTAAGATGATCATTCTTCTTAAAGTAATATTTAAAAAAAATATATAAAAAACGTTTTATTCTATTAAATAAATATAAATTAAAATAAATATGAAATATTTCAAATTAAATTAGGCTGAAAAGAAAATGCATTCTTTCATTTTTTTTTGGATTGTATTAAGTTATGCTGATTATGTTACTGATCAATTTTAGAAAATTGTATTAATATGATGATAGTATTTTAGATACTAAGGGTACTTTGTTGTGTGGCTGTATCTGGTGGTGTGGAGGAGGGCCGGGTGCCTGAGAGTACAACCCATTCAGCGCCAGTTAACGTGCGGCAGCCGCTCGGTCAACACCTCTTCGGCTGGTGGTTGTTGTTGTGTATTCAGTTTGTTTACCAATCGATGTAAACACAGATCAGCTGATGCCCGTACGACAGCAACACGTGTGCGTTTTTTCGATTTCTCTCATCGACACACATCAGCTCGATGTGTCAATTGTAAATCGTTAACATGGAATTATTAAAAACATTTTCCATAACGAATATTAACAAAAAATAAATATTATCTTTGTGAAAATGCCCAAGTTTGTTATTAACAAGTAAACAAGAAAAACTATTTTCTCTTTCTTTTTAACATACATACATGACATACTTAAGAGTAGCTCTTTGAAGATTAAAAAAAAAATCAATAAGCGTGTGTCTACATTTTCCATCTCCGTTTTCTAAAAACTACATCCGAGGTTTCTTTATGTAACGAGCTGTATTCTCAAATAAATGAGGATAAAATGCAACATCTTCACGCGATTTTATTATTTATTTTTAATTTAATTCAGTGACTTGCAACATTGTATAGATACAATAATGAACTTAAAACTATATTAATTGGCATAATTAATTGACTATATTGAACTAATAAGTGTGAATATTTAAATATATTATTAAAACAATCACGTTGGATCCTAAAGAAAATAAATGCTCTGGGCCAGGGCCCCAGGGCTCATCTTTCCGCCAAAACTCCATGAAAACACATCAAAAGGGAACCACCGCCAGAGTCCAGCCATATTCGAATATATATTCGACATCAAAATATAAAAAAAGTGACGCCAACGGAGGATCTAATAAGACTTCTCTGCTTGGAAACTACAGAGATACAAACTTCCACAATAGAAACGGGGCCAACGAATCCAACGACTACGAAGACTTTGTCGAAGATACAAATCCTCATCAGAGAAATTACGAAATTGTTCCCAATAAAAATAGAAACGGACCTTTGTTGAAAACTCCGCTTTTACCGGCTTACGGTCTACCGAACGAGTCATATAAATTAGCTAAAGATTTCAATCGCAGAGCAAAGACAACGCAGAAGAGTTTGCAAACGGAAGAGGAGGAAATCGACTGCCAATATCCGGCCGCAGATAGAACCCCGGAACCGGATGTCTCAATCGTACAAGACTCGACCGCAGACGATAGATGCTGCAGAAGGGAATGTAAAAAAGTAGTCAACCACTGTTGCGGCCATTCCAAAACGGTTTGCAACTCCATGATTCAAGTCTGCAATCATGGAAACGCGCAACGCACAATTGTGAATAAGATCATCACGATTCCGCAGATTGGCATGCACGGGGGAATGCTCTCAAATCAGAGCGTCATAATTCCGCAAAACAGTCTGTTGGGCCATCCCGGAATAATTCAGTCGCCGTTGTTTCAGAACCAAAAGGTGTACACGCTGGCGTCTCAGCCCGTCATCCAACAGAAGAAAACAAAGGAATGCCACGTGCACAATAGCGACGATGACGATGCCGCTTCAGAGGGCAGACGTTCCAAATGTTCTGATGAAAAAAAATTGAGAAAGGGTTGCGAGGGCACGTGGAACCAGAGATGTGTGGAAGCTGACGAGGCGGCAACTAGCGCGGCCAACTGTTCATGCGGCACGGTCGAAGAAGCCGAGGAACAGAGAAGCAATCCGGAGATGGGCTCGTCCAGGCAAACCAGAACAAAGTGCGATTGCGAGAGTGTATCGAACATGGCGCCCGTGGGCGTGGTCCTGGCTACGGCCCCTGCACCTCAGCCCCAGTGGCCTCAGCAGTGGAACTTTGTACCGGCCAACATTCCCGTCATGGGTAGCGGCGACAAGGTTAGTGTTTATCTTACAATTCACCAAATAAAATACCCAATGAGGCTAAAAATAATAAGCTAGGTTACTGTTAAATTTATTGCGGGACAAAATTTTCGGTATTTAAAAATAAATGATGAAGAAAATTCACACATTGTAATCTATAATAAGTTATTACATTTTATTAAAATACTAATCACCAATTAATCAAACTTACAAAAATGGATATAGTAATTCAATTATTACTTTTTGAAATCTGTATAGCAAATTTATTTTAAAATATTAAAAATACATTGCTGTTTTCCGCGGTCAAACAATGTACACTTATTTAAATACAGAAAAAATGCTTTGAAACTTTTTAAAATTATTTAATTGGCGTTTGAAAAAAATATAACCTAATGCAAAATCTAACTCCAAGGAAACATTAAGAAAAATTAAAATATAATTATGAAATTTTGATAAAATATAATTATTAATAAATTTAAAAACATACTTGTCATAGTTTGAACAATCGAATTATTATTGTCACGTTAACCGCTACTGAGTGCAGATAGTATTCGGATAGGTGACCATTCCGAAGAATTCCAAGTGACGCTGGTCAACAATATTCATTTAAAAATGTCAAAAATATAAGCTGGAAAGCTGGTA
>JAGXCT010035185.1:8411-138239 GCA_022495035.1 Philopotamus ludificatus
AGAGTTTGGTAAGCCCCATGCCCTCAGCGAGTGAGAACCTTGTGGCTGGCAAATGATGATGATGATACCTACTACTCTCATCTTCTCTGCGATTCCCATGGTCCATTGTCATCGCGAAAAATTGCGAAAAGACAACGTTTTGTCAACGTTGCGGAGATCACTGAAGCCGTTAAACATCATACCGAAAATTGCTATCTAGAAGTGCTTCAAAGATTGTAAAAAGCGAAAATGTTGCTTTTTTTTCAAACCCCGTAAATATTATTAGATGGTTATGCTCAGTAGCGGCTCGTGCGTAAAATATTTGCGGATACTGCGGAATATTAAAAAAGTATATTTCCCTCATATTTTATTTAAAATATAAAAAATAAGGTGAAGTAAAAATACTAAATAATTTTAACAATAATAAAAAAAGCGACAAACGGCACGTTGAGCAAAAAAGCTGTGAGTCAGTATGGCTGCACCAAGTCGCAGCGCGGTGCGGCGCTAAGTGGCGAGACCCTCACCCCGCACTCCGCTACCGACCCGCATCCATCCAATACACGACGCCGCCAGCAATGACAAGCAGGCAGCGCTCACGTTTCACACCAGATTAATAAATATAAATTATATTTATATTTTCGTATACAAAATCAATAGACATATATATTAATAAATAAAATATATTTTTTTTCAATTCGCTTGGGGGGTGCTGTAGGTCCACAGTGTATATGGACGAGTCGCCCCTGGTTTTGTGCATTTTTTAATATATTTAATAACGATATTAGAATATAAATGGATGTTGTCTCTATCAGATTTTTCGACACAACCGTATTTTTCCTCGAAAATCTCTATTTTTCTATCGCACGATTTGTCACTTCTCCGCTAGTTCCGTGATGTAATCGTGTGCCAGAAACTTTTTGTTTATTCTAGGAGTGACAGCAACTTAACCAACTGTGCTCTAAGATAAATAAGGGAAAATACACTCGATATTTTAACCAACGGATTATATTTTTGAGACTTAATTATATTTAAATATTTTACGACAAACTATGTTGTTTATATTTTAATAATAAATTCTAAAAATAGCCATTTGATAATTCATAGATAAACAACATAATCAATAGAATATATCAAAAAATGTTTTCATGGCTAAAACTATTAGTTTATTTAATATAAAATGTTATTACACAATAAAATATAATTATATTTTTATTTGTTCAAGATATTAGCATAATTTTCCCAATTCTCTAACATTAATTCGGCACGAGTTCATTTTTTAAACGCAACAACAACAAAAAATACAGTATTATTATTTATTTATGTTTAATAAAAGCTATTATTTTTATGTGCAATATAAGAACGTGGATGTATTAATATTTAATACAATGGCATTATTATTTTATTTGTCTATGTCACAGTCGTATGAGTCGTAATACTGAGATTTGTGAGCGAATTAGGTTAAAATATCAATGATATTCGTATTGAAAATAATAATAAAAAGCAATTTTAAATTGTCTTTGTTTCTAAACCTTTGTTGATAAGAAATACAATTTTACAGCACGGCACTTGTTTCCAAGTGGCCCATGTTTATACAAAAGTATAGTGATTGCGTAGAACAATAGTGTATGTAAATAAGGTATGTAAACATCCGCACGTCAATTTTCAACTCTCACAAATAATTTTTAATGCGAAAACGTAATCTGGAGCAAATTCTTTTCAAACACTTCATCATCTAGAATAATTGCTTTGGATAATTTTTGCATAAATTATCGCATTCGGGTGTTTAACTTTTTTAATTAACTCAGAATCCATGCACAGTATCTTTTGATAACATAGTAGTGCCGATGAGGTCTATTAGGGACCTCAAATTTTAAATTTTTTTCTAATAATTCTTTAAATATAAATCCTATATATCATCAAGGTGTAAAGAATAAATATTGTAATTAATCATTGTCCTTTATTGTTTCCAATTGTGAAAAAAGACAATATTCACTCCTGTTGCCTTGGGCGCGATGTTTTTTTTCGCTCGCATCCGGTGCGATGTGCCAAGCGCGAGTGACACGTGCCGCGAGAGCTCAGTTTGCAGCCAAACATCACTAAATGCGCGTCATTTACACGTCATATTGATTAGTTAAAATTCCAAAATTCTTGACTTGAAATGCTTAGGGTCTCTGAGAGACCCCCTTCGGACGACGCGGTTGTTTTCGAGTCGCCGTGACGGATGGTTTAAGTTATCATAATGATGATACGTATTTTCATCGTAGTCATAATTTATAAAATATGTTTATTTATTATATTATATGTCACCAATTCTTGGAATGTAGTATATTTAAAAATATATAATCTTGGAAATAAAAATATTGAATATTTGTATTTGCGTCCGTTGAATTTGCCATCTCTATTTATGTCCGTGTTGATTTTATATCATTTGTTGCGATCCGAGATCAATTCAGTGCCACTAACCAATGTCATGGACTCTAGATAGCAACGATTATATGACGAAAGTGTATTTGACCTTTAGTACTTTCAGGTATTGACGTTTTTTATTGATGTAATCAATTATCAATAGTCTCTATCGACTTATTAATACCATTGAAATAAAACTCCCATGAATTTGAAGCAAAAAAAAAAACATAAACCAGTGTTATGGTTTGTAAGTAAGCGACTGATCTAAGATAGGTGTCCGTTGAAAACTATGAATTCAGGAAATTCTTTATAACACTGGCCAGGTGGTATGTAAGAGGAGAGACCTATTACCTCCGCAAGTTTTATAAACATATTTATGTAGGTAGCTTTGCGCGTTGGAATTAATTAATTTAATGCGATCTATCTCGCGTTGGATAAACAATTATAATACAAATAATATAATTTTCAATCCAACTGAAATAATATAAAAAAAATTGAAAATCTTTATATGGCGCTTTGGAATCTTTCTGTTAAGCCATCCATCCATCGTAGTCAAATAAAAAACACATTTTAAACACTTCCAGTCTATTATCATTTGCTACTAGTGGCGTTCATTCTGTTTTGGTTCAATTCTACCATTCTACCAATGCCAAATACATTGGAACCTCTTTTAACGAGCATAATTCTTTCCAGAGTCTTACTCGTAAAGCGAAACACTGGTTAACCGTTTAGACGCCACGGCGTGCAGGCACGCGAAATCGCTTAACCACCAGCTCCACGGCAAACAGTACTACGAATTTATTTATGAATAAATATAATATTTTTAAATGAAAATTAATGCAGAGACATCTTTTGAAGGCAATGTGATTGTTAGAATGTTGATATGTTTAGCCGTTTCATTTTATTTGAAGTTTATACGGAGTACGGTAAAAATCCATATAATTGGCTTGGCGATTAAAGGGTTAAGCGAAACAATTTTTCCTATATAAATTAATGTAAAAATACCCAAAAAATTGTTAAAAACGTGAATCATCTTCATCTTTTCTTCTATTGCGGAATGAATCAACCTGGAGAGCGTTAGGAATTACTTTATTATTTATGATACATACCTTTGTTACCGAAAAGCTGTTTTGTTTTTGCCAATGCTTCAAAATTTGACGAAAATGCGGCACATTCAAAATATCCTCTACACCTTCTTGCTGTGAAACAGAATGTAGCTCCATAAGCTCTTCGGTGGTCAGCAATTGGCTGTGCTCTGTAACAAACTCATCGATATCTTTGTTATTTACATCCAGTCCCATGATCTTGGCCAAATACCCAATCTCGTTGACAACAGGCTCCTCGTGTACTGTCTCAAACACCTTAACCGATCCGTCACGGCGGCTCGAAAACAGCCGAGTCGTCCGAAGGGGGTCTATCAGAGACCCCAATCATTTCAAGTCAAGTATAAAAATAGTTATTTATGATATGCTTCATAATTTGGATTTTTTAACTGATGATGATGATTTCGTATGGCTTTTACTTTGCCATTCTTCGCGTGCTCGTCTTGTTGGAGTTTCCTCCGACATTTCGGAGCACACCAAGAACAACATTAGTTGGCTACGTAATCCAGGTGCAGGTTGACCCCTCTTTGACCGGCAGGCCAACATTGCACGCCTTAACGATAGTCTAAAACAACCGCCAGGTGTGGCATTGCTTCCATCCGTACGAGTTTCCTCGTTGCCACTACGGCCTGGGAACCGGAAAGGACGGGGCGAGTTTGTAGGAAGCGGTAATGTGATGGGAAACGGCTCAAGAACTATCCCGGCATTTGCCTTTGAATGGCTAGGGAGCCGGGTCAACCTAGCCCGGGCTAGTCGAATCTCTACACCAATTACTGGTGACAGAGCTACAAAGAATTGTTTCTAGATACCTCTACGTGGTTATTCTAAAGCATGCGTTTCTACACACCGTGGGTATTTTGTAGAAAATAGTGATTGAGAGGAAACGTTATAGGAGGGCTGACTGTAACCGGTAAATGACTCTCCGGGTCTCGCCGCAAATTCACCGTGAGACTCGCGGCACGTGTCACTCGTACGTTACACTCGCACTTGGCACATCGTACCGAATATTATTTATAATATTTATTATTTAGACTTGTTATGGTTTATTAGACTATGTTAAATGTTTTTTTTATCCCTTTAAATTTTATTATTCGAGTTACACCATGATTGCTTTTCTGCGTCGATATATGTAAAGATATGAGAGTAAAAGATAGAAAAAATCTGGATCTAATCCCGTGGAGTTCATGTGGACAATTTCGATCATCCCCAACCAGCTCAGTTGCAGAGCCACGACGGTTTCTTTCTATATATACTCAACCGATATATTCGATTATATTTCGCTCCTCTTCCTTCTTTCTAGGGGGTCTTTCTCACGATGAAAGGATTGCTATTGCGCGGCAGGGCTAATAATCACTTGCAAAAGGCTACTTGAGACTCGTTCTGGGCAGATGTGCATATTTATGCCTCCGTATATATATATATAGGTGAGAGTGTGTGGTCGCTCGCTACTTGTCACTCGTGACTCGTTATAAGCAGATAACGCTTAGAGAAGAGAACAAACGAATACCGAGACAAACCCCCTCCTACTTGCCTGGACACAGTCGAGAGGGTAAAATCCGATAAATAACATGGTAGAAGATGTACGTCCAATGCCAGCAATGGCCAAGAGAGGGAAACTCTTTACAAAAAACCGCATACCAAGACGGCTCGGGTCCCCGCGGTATGGACACGAAAGGGGAGCCCTCACGTCACGTATGAGACTCAGGTTCCTTTAGCCTTGACTACCATGCGAGAGTTTGGTAAGGCCCAATGCCCTCAGCGAGTGAGAGCCTTGTGGCTGACAAATGATGATGATGATAATGATGATACACCGATTGTGTCGATGATGGTCTACAGAAGACAATATTTAGTCCCTAAACAATGTATTGAAAGCACAGTGAACGTACAAAAACTTGGTCCCCATAAGACTACATCGACACGCCTAGATTAAAGTCAGTCTACTTCCGAGCAGAAGTGAAGGTTCTCTCAATGATTTTGCTCTTATGGCTTATGTTTTCTTGGGGGTTTTTCTTTAGAGACATTATTGAAAATGCTGTTAAACTCTTCCCAAACTGCAACTCTACTGTACTTATTACAGTCAACCCTCCTATAACATATCCTGTAAATCGCTGTTTTCTACAAAATTCTGATATTTTTAAGGTCAATTTAGATATTTTGTACATTGCCGAAATAAAGGTAAATGCTCTTTGGTTGACAAGGAATTTTGTAAAAAAGAGCGATTTCGAGGAAATGCTATAGGACTGTATTTATATATTTTTAAGGATCATTGCAATTTAGGCGGTTTGTTGTGGTCAGTGACGTCTTCGAATGCAAATTTTCAAGTGATTTCTATTAGAGGGCGTTTACTTCTTCCGTGTATAATTTATCTAAATAGACGATGTCATCACGGCGCGTAAACACGAGGAGGATGCTCTAATTCTTCTGCGTCCAGCGTCGCATCTGGCCGCCAGCGACGCTTCTTGCACGGGTCAAGCGACACAAGGATGTCCGTCGAACGACTGACAAACAAACACACTCAAACAAAATCAATGTCAGCGTTAATTTTGGCTATTTCTTTTTCGTCTATAAATACAAACACAAACATTACGCATTGGATCGCGTAATGCCGCACTCCGGTACATTTTCATCGGGACGTGACGTCATCGGCAATTGGCTTAAGTTATTATCGCGCCGATGATTATTATGTGTGTGTTGTTTATCATTGTTGACTTATTGTTGTTTACCATCCGCCGACAACCTGATCGCCCATTATCCGGCCGCACTGCCCAATACTAGTTTGGACGCGACGGCATCCGTAGGGCCAATTATGCGCTCCTAACGAGCATTAGCGGTTATTAAATGGGTGTTAATGCCGACGTAAATATATTTAGAAATGGTGGAAAAATAAACAAGAACGCAATCAGATAATGTTGCAATGTTCTTATCTAGTTTTATGCCGGTGGGCTAGTATTTGCCGTGTTTTTCAAAAGAGGTGTGTGTCGCCCGGATTGCGTATGTGTGTTTTTGCAGTTTTTCATGCTGGATATAAAAATAATTAAGCTTTCCGATGCAATACTTAAACAATTTATATCGTATCAACTCGTGTCTGTATATATATATATATATATATATATATATATAATGGAGATAA
Organism: Philopotamus ludificatus; assembly: GCA_022495035.1. Taxonomy (NCBI): domain Eukaryota; kingdom Metazoa; phylum Arthropoda; class Insecta; order Trichoptera; family Philopotamidae; genus Philopotamus; species Philopotamus ludificatus. Next base: position 15,030 of record JAGXCT010035185.1, read on the forward strand.
AATATTTTTTAATATAATGTTTCTTTAAATAAAATTATATAAAGCCTAAAAAATTCGCCATAATATTTAATTAGCATAAATTTGAATTGCGAATTATTATATTCGTTATTTGTGCAGGTGTCTGTTTTATCGACGCATTTTCGTGATGCGTACATATTTTTATTATTTTAAATTGTATCGCATAGATGTCACTCTGTAAATTTTCCGAGTTTTCACGGAAATTTTCATATATTCAATAAATATTACGATTTTATTATAATTAATACATAAACGATTTCATTAAAGCTGAATATTTTTCGTATAAACACGAAAAAGCATTTCTTTAGGTAAAAAATATTGCAGAGTCATGAAATGATTGATCGATCACGATAATATTATCGCAAAAAAACCTTGAGAAAATATTTATGCATAATTTATCGCGGCCGAGGGATGATAAACATTATTAAGAAATTGTAATAGACATTTCAGACACATGTGCGATTTATTGAATTTTACTCTCGGCATTTGATATTAATTGAACGTACCTTTGCACACGTACTTGCTCTGACATTAAAGATGAATTAAAACACGGTAAGGGCGTGCAAAATTTGACAAGTGCCAATCAAAACGCAATCAGATTGAAACAACGCCGTGTAGACGGAGACGTCGAATCAATAAATCTAGAAAATTTATGTGCGCGTATATGTTTGAGAATGGTAATTTGTATCGGATATTACGTAGATGTCTGTTTTCTATAACATTCTTGTTACCGTATTGTCGGAAAATATTTTTCCATTGGTGGAAGATTTTTTTCCCCGAATCCAGGGACGTAGAATCACATATTTATTTCGTATTTAATATATATTGTTTCTAACGCACACAACGTATAAGAACATTTTAATGATATGTTCTTATTTGAAATTAATTATTCATTTGTTCGATATTCATTTGTTTATTGCGCAATACGAAGACTATATATAGACGCAGTCGTGTAAATACAGGATTTGAAAAATGTCCGTTTTCTACGTGACTTGGTTTAATTTTTTTCCAAAAAAAATGTCACGTGGCGCTCGGGCCTATACAGGGCGTATGTGAGGGCGTGTCCCCAGTCTGGACACGCCCATTGGCTTTTGAAACGCCCACAGATCAATGAAAGTCTCAACCGACTTGGGACAATATAAACACGATTCGGTACACTATATGTATATTATTTAATTTATATACAATATTTATACGGTTTATAACGTGAAAAATATTATTTCTCTGTTCAACGATTGATATTTACTGTGTTTTTATTTGTTGCAGGACTAATGGTGCATTTACCAATATCGGTGAGTAAACAATTTATCACATATTACATTAAAAATTTGTATACGTAAATATATTTTTCAGTATTATTCAATTAATACTAATATAAACTGCTTATTATTTACAAATATACGCAAATAAAACTTTTATCTCGGTTGTTTATATAACTATTTTGCTATTATTATACTCGGAAAAGCGCCGCAGATAAAATTGTTTGTTACCAAGCAATTAATTATTAATTAGACGTATTATTTATTTATTTAGAATTTGATTAGTTGACGTATTGCTTTGTTGTATTGAGCTCGTCGCATTTCAGCGACAGTATCCTGAAATGCGATAACGCGCTGATGCCACACCCTGAAAAGCGACGTATAGCTCTTCATGGCTCTTCTTTGTAAAATACAATTAATCACTAGAATAATATTTAAATTATGATTAATGTTATATAATAGAATCAATTTTGACATAACTTATAATAAATTTGTCGGAATCATCTGAAAATTTGTTATTTCATCCTTATTTAATTCTATTCTATAATACATTTAATTTTATTGATTATGTGAGCATTTATAATTATTGTAGTGTTATTAATTTATGCTTAAATATTTTTTATTATGGAAAATCTTGTGAAAATTCTAATGCAAATAATTTTAATACATTTTCCAGATATTTTCCATTATGCAAATTATCATATTTAAAAATAATAAGGATTTTATATATAGTAAAGTTTAAAATATTTATAAATATTAATATATTATGAGCTCTCTTACGTCACATATAAAAGATTAATATATCGCACATTATGCTATATTTTTTTGCATTTATTATTGTTTTATATCATTATTTTTATTCTGTCGATTGTTATATAATATTTATCTGAAATATAAGGTGACGGGTTTTCCATGAAAAGCGTCGGACTCGTCGATGTCACTGAAAAGCGCTAACTGGTCGCTTTACAGCTACAGGAGGCGGTGCTTTTCAGAGGGCCAACCTATTGCGATACACGCATTATTCCCAAAAAACATGGGTATTAATACTTAATTATTCATATTTATCAATCGAAAATGATTAATAATACAATTATTAATAAAATCGCAATAAATTATTCGCGGTGTGAATGAAAAAATCGAGCCTTTGTTATGAAAATCGGAAGTCTGGCTGAAAACGCGCTCGAATTTTCGTGAAATTTCGTGGCTGAAGCCACGAAATTTTCATCGGCTAATTTTAAACAGTCGTAAGTCCATTGTTCGGCTCGTTGACCTGATCGACTCGGCTCTGCGAGTGGTAGAGCCGAGGTACTTTCCTTCTCCGCTCCTCCACTTGATTGCTCTGCGCAGACTCAGCAATGGAAACTCTGCATTTCATCTCCGAGATCGCAAACATTTGGTCCACATCCTGAAAACACATTATTACATTAAATAAACGTCCACATATTTTTTTTGCATATTATAATAAATGACGTATTTAAATATTAGCTAGATTTTCCTGTTTATTGCGAAGCGTTCAGCGTCTTTAGCTCAAATTATTGATATTAAAAATCTATATGTATGATTTATTATTTGTTTTTCATTATTATTTTTGAGGAAAAAAATGCTATTATAGTATTTTAGCATTAATTTTACGTGCAATATCTTTATTTATTTACGAATTTATAAATAATAAAGATAAGTATTGCAATTTTAGATTAGGTGATGTATGAAAAATTATCTAAACAATGAACAAATACGTAGATAAAAGATTATAATAAATAAATATTGACTAAATTATAATTAGTCATTTGAGATTGACAAAAAAAACTATATATTTGTATAGAAATAAATTTAGTTTTACGTAAAAATAGATTATGAATAATATTAAGCTTAAGCGTGAGTTTTGTGTTGTAGTCATTTGTAGCAATGTTAGATGCTTACATTATTTTATTTAAAATATGAAAAATAATGTGAGGATAAATACTAAATAACATTAACAATAATAAAATAAGTGACAAGCGGCGCATGATGCATCGGTCTCTGTATTCGCCGATATATACTTTGTATTTAATTTCTTCCAATTCTAGGAGATAAAAAATCCATGAAAGAACCGCAGAAAGAACTAAACCCCTTACGAAAATAACGTTTCATAAGTTCTTTGATAATCTGAAATATAATACAATGAAATATTACAATATTTTAATTGAATATTAAACATAAAAAAACACTAAAAAAAGTAAATTATCATTTTTTTTGAGGCAAATTTGTGTTTTTTTTAAGCCAAACTTTATATAAGATTAGTTTTATTATTAACACTCAAGCACCCGATGTTTTCAGGCAAAACTAACACCTAAACCCGCATCTTTTTATCGATCTTGCGATTTTGCGCGGCTCTGTAAAAAATGCTTAATAACTTTTTTTTCTATTGGAGATAATTTGGTAAAAAAAGAAGTATTATACGCATAGTATACTTATATTAAATTATTAGAATATTTAGATAAGAAATAAAATTTTCGAGCTGTGAAAATGATGATTTATTGTATTTTAGACGATAAAAAAAATATAGATATCTTTATGTAGTGTGTGGGTAATTTTAGATTTGTAATAAAGGATGTGACGGGTTGTACCACATAAATATTCCAAAAAAGTTATTTTGTTGAATGGATGACGAGAGCTAGTTGAACAAGTCGATGTGTAAGGACTGGAAAGTTTTCGATCAAATAATCTGTTATTTCAAGGACGGTTTTGGCCATAAATAAATACATGTCATATATTTTACAAAGGGCACAGAGCAAAGAATGGAAAACTCAGTCCTTGACTTCCAAAGAGAAAGCCTTTTCATGACCGGTAGCACGTTTCGTGTGAACCCGCGTTAGTGCGGGAGCGGGTGTTTACCGTTTACGAAAATTTCCGCACTAACGCGGGACCGGGTCCTTGAGTGTTAAACTATTTTTTTCAATACACCAGATACTCTTTTTAGGCGGTTTATGTGTTTTTTTAGATGATTATTTTAAGAAAAAATATATTCTTTACCAGAAAATGCAATCGTTAATTACATTTACATTCCATATTTCCATTTTATATGCAAAAAAAAAATAAAAACGTTTATTTTATCGCGCAAAAATATCTCAGGTGTTTTCAATTTTCTTCTGTAACGAATTAATGACATTGGGACGAATTGAAAAATGTTTTATTCAAACGTTGCTGTTCCTTAAACGTTACCTATTTATTTTTTTGTGTTTTTGGCTTTTTCACAACTTATTTATAAGAGAAATAATTCGTTTTTATTGAAATCATTATCGTTGATTGCTCCCTTTCAGAAAACGGGACATTTTAGAGTCACGAAACTGTGTTTGATGACAACATTCCTTTAAACGGGACGGTCCTGTTCAAAACTGATCGTATGATCGTATTATATAATGTACGTATTAAATGTTTTCATACATTATCACAAGGTTTGAGGTTACGTTGACGTGAGCCGCCATTTTCAAACAATAACAATTCTTTTGTTTATCATTATAAATATGACGTTTGACAAATAACGTTGAACTCATAGTGCATCTGTCATCCGACTGGGATTGCGTCATATACACACGGAGCTGTATTTAGATACAATACTGGTACAGTATACTCGTTATACCGATTATCCGTGCTGCACAAATAATCGAAAAGCACGGAAAACCGTATTTTTATTTCGTTTGAAAATACAGTTTAAATTTTTCGAATATTCGAATCCCCATTGGTCGATGTACCAGAAATAAGAGCCGTATTTTCTTTATCGACATTTCAAAAAACTGCACCACAAAATATTGTGGTGCTGACGACGCCTACTCTCAGAAGGCGTCGTATAGACCGCTAAACGCTCAAACGTGTCGGAACAGGGAAGCATTCACATGTCGCTGCCAAGTCACATGTCTCAAAAGGATACTTCAATACTTTGGACATCGCGCTAGAAAAATGGATTGCTTGGAGAAGCTCTTGGTAACGTACAAGAACGCAGAAGAAAGTGGATCGTGGACCGCTACTGGATCAATAATGGTTACGATAGTAGCATCTCCGCACTGTTGTTCTGGGTACGTGTGTCATGTTCACAGTCACGTTCTGTGGTCCTGTCTTTACTTGGAGGCTGTGCGTCACAACCTACTCTATGCCGTTCGATGCGGCATTTCCCTTACGGGTCTCCCGGTGGAGAGACATATGGACATGGTCAGCGGTATAATTTGTTGCATGGCATTTGCTTGCTTTAATTCCTTGAAATCTGATTAAGGTTGACAGGGAGTGGCAGGAGTTATTAGGGAAGGCGGAGGGAACCGAAATTGCGCAATAATATGCTATCTTATTATCGTCTAGCGATGCACTAGTTGCGATGAATCTGGGCCCTCTTCTTCTGGCGACGATTCCTCCGCTGTGAGGTTGACAGATTCTGAGTCATCCTGCTGGGCTCTGTTTTTGGTGACCTTATATTTGCCGCTCCGCGTCGTTGCCTTGGGGCGTCGATGAAAGGAAATCTTGTATCTAGACAGAGATAAAATGGTTTAATTTTTTATATTTCTGAGATTTTTATAAAGTCTCGCAAGATTTTTAAAATGTTCTTACGAACCACGGACTATTGGCTCGTCGTAAGACTACATTATTGTAGTTTACGTAGCATTTTTTTTAGACGCATGGCTCCATACTGGACATGCGTATGTCATAACTGGTCTGATTAAACATTTATATATCAGGACTTTATTTTTCTCAACTCAATTTGCTTTTTTCCCATAAGAGCGTTTAGTTTAACTGCACCTTTTCTTGCTTGGAGACTTATATTCTGTATATGGCGGCGATGGCGGTTGGACACAATCGTGTGTTCGTAGATTCTACGGATCTATGAGGAGGCAGACCGCTATCCAGGCCAATTCGGTGACGCGTGTGCTACAGGAGGTGCCTCGTCTGATTATTATTGTTACAATCCGCGCGTTGACAGCTCGACTCCCGGGCTTATGGCTGGCGACCTGACCCGTATTCGAAGAGCCAAGATAACCTGGAGGACGACCGTCGCAGTCCTGGCATCAGGGTTGAGACGAACGTGTCTCTACTAGAGATCACGCATTGTCTTCCAGGTGGCAAAGACCCGCCTCAGGGTTATAAGGCAACTTAAATTAAATTAATATGTTTCCCAAATCTAAGACGACTGTCCAGTCACTCGAGAATATTTCGTCGAACGCGTACAATTAATATCTTCATCGTTAATGGTGATGTTTTCTTACATTTGCTACAGGGAATTTGCTACAATTTACCCAATCGAATCTTTGGCAACTTTAAAATCACGCTTCCGCGAATCGGCTCTTGATCAGTGGGAGGAGAGGTGGGATTCCTCCCCCAAATGCCGGACTACCTATCTCTTCTCTAGCGATATCAGAGTCAGGCTTAATTGTAGCTGGTTCTTCCTAGACTTCAAGAGTTTAACCTTGCAGCATCTCCACATTACTGATGTGGGCACGTCTGTCAGGATCACAGACACGTTCTGTGGTCTTATCTTTACCTGGACGCTGTGCGTAACAACCTACGCTATCCCGTCCGATGGGGCATTTCCTCTACGGGTCTCCCGGTGGAGAGACATATGGACATGGTCAGCGGTGTAATTTGCTACAGAGCATTTGCTCGCTTTACATTGACGTTCAGAGAGTTGTGCAAAGCCACTTTCCCTCTTCCTTCCCCCTTGAGCAATTTTTGTTTTATTTCTTAAAATCACGCGTTTCGAGTAAAAAACTGCTTTTGTTGCACCGATTGAACCTTCCCCAAGCCGCTATATGCGGTGTAGGTGGATGTCAAGTGAATGGAACTGTGTCGGACCGGTCTGACACAGCTTCATCCTGGGTACAAAAGAACATTTGCTTACTTTGCATCGAACTTAGGAGAGTTGCGCGAGGCCACTTTCCCTCTTCCTTCCCCTTTTTCTTGAGCAATTTTTGTTTTATTTCTTAAAACCATGCGTTTCAAGAAAAAACTGCTTTTGTTGCACCGATTGAACCGGCTCCAAGCCGGTACATGCGGTGTAGGTGGATGTCAAGGGATGGAACTGTGTTGGACCGGTCTGACACAGCTTCATCCTGGGTACAAAAAGGCATTTGCTTGCTTTGCATCGAACTTCGGAGAGTTGCGCGAGACTACTTTCCCTCTCACTTCCCCCTTTTCTTGAGCAATTTTTGTTTTATTTCTTAAAACCATGCGTTTCAAGAAAAAAACTGCTTTTGTTGCACCGATTGAACCGGCTCCAAGCTGGTATATGCGGTGTAGGTGGATGTCAAGGGATGGAACTGTGTCGGACCGGTCTGACACAGCTTCATCCTGGGTACAAAAGGGCATTTGCTTGCTTTGCATCGACCTTCGGAGAGTTGTGTAAGACTACTTTCCTTCTCCCTTCTCCCTTTTCTTGAGCATTTTTTGTTTTATTTCTTAAAATCACGCGTTCCGAGTAAAAAACTGCTTTTGTTGCCGATTGAACCTTCCATAAGCCGGTATATGCGGTGTGAGTGGATGGAACTGTTTCGGCCCACTATAACGTACACTCTTATAACGTTTGCGGCGGTTTTTTCCTATAACGTCGATTCCTATAACGTGGTACCTGTCTTGACGTTATATGGGGAAGTTGCTAGGATCATTTAAAACGTCTTTACTTTAGCATCAACCCTACAGATTCCCCCTTTTTCGATTTCCCGCTGGTTATAAGGCGCCGGTTAAGGGGAGAAGTGCCCCGCGCGCTTCCCCCTCCCCTCGACGCGGCTCGCCGGCCGCCGGTTTGCCACCGACTGGTCGGCAATGCGCAGGCCCGCTCCTCCGCCACTCATAATGTTTATATTATTTGTATTTCAGCTGTGTATCATGTAAACTAAACTACCACCACGGCGGCGCGGAATGGCGCTGTTGGTTAAATATTGCTTTGCTTATTTCACGTTGCATTGTTGTGTAAGCGGCAACCGTCCCAACAGTCCCCGCTGTTGTGTCGAACCGCCCGCGCGTCGCGCACCGCTGCTCATGTAAATGCTTATTTATCGCCACACCCGACTAAATACCAATACAATTTTTTCACACTGGCAATATTTTCGCGCCGCGATCAGTTATAACCGAAAAAAATACGGCGATTTTGGCCGCAACGCCGTTAAATAACGTATCCGTTTTATAACAAATTATAAATAATCGTTGTGCATTTCCGCGTAATAATTAAAAATAACGATGAATAAGTGCGCTAAATAAATAGATCGCTCATAAGCAACCGGCCGTGTTTGTTTAAATAATAACAAATAACAATACAATAAATATAAATAATAACCTCGTTGCAATAAACAGCGATAAATAAATGCTCTTTTTCGCATAAATGAAAGCGTAACGCATACAAATTACGAAGTGAACCGCTTATCAGTGCTAATAACGCGAAATATTTATACTGAATTTTTGAGTGTTTAGTGAGTAATTCCTTTTGAGCGCCACAAGTGGCACTCATAAGTCACACATACGACGCTCATGAGTTATTTCGACGCTTATTTAATCTGAAATCTGTATTATAGCACGCGTTGCAGGGCAGTATTATCCGACGTCGCTCATGAGCAACAGTTGTCCGTTTGTTATTTCTGTTATTTGTGTTTGTTATATCGCGAATTGTTTATTGCGTCAATTTTTGATTTCGGCTCGCGTATCGTAAGCTCGGTTTTCAGCAAATGTACACACGTCCGAATATAAACCTCGCGTCGAATAAACAAATAATTCTTATTTGACCGTACGTACGTACCGGAAAAAAATAAAAAGGCGCGTACACGTACGATATATCATATTTTTATTATTATTATTCTGTTAAATATAGACGGTGTGGGGAGAGAAAATATTTTTTTCTGAAACGATGATGTGTTAACACGGACGGTTCGTATTGTCGGGTCGCTCGAACAGTTTGTGGTATTTTTTTCGACTGAAAAAGCCAACGAACCCCATTGGCTTTTTGGCTCAAGAATGCTATACGCTATTAGACAGGTGAGTCGATTTTTGAGTTTTTTTATTACATTATTTTTAAACATATTCAATAATATCACAAATTTTGATTAAATATTATTTTAATGTTGGAAACGAGCTTTGCCAAACAACAAAATATAAATAATAGCTATATTCTATTTTCGACAGTAGTTTGTATATATGTTTCTGTATTTACGTTGACTTAGTTTACATTATATTATATAAATTCCATGAATAATAATTTTCATTTGTATAATATATATATATTTAATGCATTTAACATCGTATTTAGTGAAACCATTTGTGATGTAATAACAGTCTTTACTGCTGAAACTCGATTTCGAGAAACGCATAATTTTCAATTATATTATTTTATATATTTAAATAATTATTGGATTGATGATGTATATGAAACAAAGTGTCATTTGTGTAAAATAAATGTCAACGATTGCTTTGTTGAACTGACTAATTTGTTCGTCGCCTTATAATAATATATAATGGTTATTTAGAAGTAATCAATATTCCACTATGGAAATTCAATTTTCTTCGTTTTTATGGGTCTTTACCATTTTCGGACGTAGGCGCTCTACTGATTTTAGTCTTTTCTTCATATGTTTTACTATTCTTAGAGAGCTGAAAGAATTCAGCAACTCGCAATTCGGTCTAGTTACTAATGGTGTATACCACGACAGTTTCTTTCTTCCCAACCACAGTTTACCTTCAATTTTTCCCTCCGTGGTGGTCTGCAAAAGGCGATACTTTGTCTTTAAAAGCTTCCGATTCTTCTTCAGAAGTTCAATGACTTGATTATTCAAAATGATTGATGAATATTTTCACCTAGTCGTGCCGATGAAGTGTATTTGGGAAGTTTTTATAAATAAACATTGCTGCAATTGCGTAAAAAATAAATAAAAATGTTTTTTCTCGTGCGAGGGCGAGTGACGCGTATGAGTGCCACGTGCTGCGAGAGATCATCGAGTGCGCGTATCTTTTATGCGTCATATTGATTAGGTAAAAAATCCAAAATAATTAATTTTAAAAAGATATTGATTAAGAATTCGTCAGTATCTTGACTTGAAATGCTTGGGGTCTATTTTCCGTTATAAATAGACACCCTTCGGCCGATGCGGTTGTTTTTAAGTCGTCGTGACAGATAGGTTACCATCTTTAGACAATTATAAAAACAATGTTTAACGTTATACTAATGTAAATATTATTTTTATTAAAATTGGTTAGTCACCATAGTATTTCATTATATGATGCATTGTCAGCTATCGTCAACTAGCGATACTTGGAAGGAACTATAAAATAAGTTTAAATATTGTTTATTTTTGTCTTCGATTAGACTAATTACCTTGGGGTACTAAATGCTTGGGGACCCTGAAAGACCCCCTTCGGATGACGCCGTTTTTTTCGAGTCGCTGTGACGGATGGGTTAAAGGATTTTATTAAAAAAATATTTCTAATAATATTATTTGCAACTATTTCCCACTTCTTTTGCGACCTTTATGTACAAGAACTCATAGGTTTACAATTAAAATATTTAATTAACCGATTTTCGACGTTTTTCTTACCGGATATGCTCATTGCATCTGAAAATGTATCATATTCTGAAGAATATGAAAGATCTGTTATAACCTTTCAGCTGAACTCTTTCAAAATCTACTAATTTTAATCTTATTTCGTTGCCATTTAAAAGTAACTCTTCTGTGGACCATGATGATGCGAGTTTCTTTTATTTTAGGGGTTCTTCTGATTTAAGGTTCATTACTTAGATTTTTATTGTCTTATTTAAATAATTAAAAACAATATTACAATCAGTGCCCTATTAGATTTTACCATTGTTATGACTTGTAGGTAATATGCATATTATTTCGATAATGTAAGTTAACTGCGATAGAGCTGAGTTAGTAGTCGGATAGGTGTCCGACGAAAACTATGAATTTAGGGAATTATATGAACCCAGTACCTCCGCATGTTTTATAAATATATTTATATAGGTTGTTTACCGTGTTGGAATAAATTAATTTAATGTCATCTATTCTGCGTTGAATAAATAATTATAAAACAAATAATATTAATTTAAATCCAACTGAAATAATATTAAAATTAGCCAGTGTCGTAGTTTGACACTGGAGGGATGTTAGTGCAAAAGACTCTACGAGGAATCTTTATATAGGTAAATGACCCCTAGGAATCTATCTGTTATGCCATCCTTTCATCGTAGTCAAATAAATATTTAAATAAAACAATAAAATTCGCTAATAACCGTGATTTTGCTGAATTAAGCCTTTATGAAAACAAGCAGCATTCGACGTTTGATTTGTACCTCGTCAGTTCTAGAGTGGATACTGTGACCATTTTTTTGGGAGCGAAATCGGGGACAAAACAGGGAACGGAAACAATTAAACTCAATAAAAACCTAAGAGTCATCAATTTTTGTGATCAAACTCGCTTTTAAATCTCGTAAAGAAGATACTTCACGAAGAATTACCCAACTTCTTGGAAAAATGCATCCTACTGCTTCTATTATTCATGGAATTGTATCAATAGAATTCAAATGCATTCTCTTTAAATTTATTTTGGTCTGCACGATTTTATTCCCGCAAGTATTTCTTTAAAAAAATCAGGGACAGGCTGCCGAAATCCCCAAGTGTCCCCAGAAATACAGCGCGAATGGTCACCTTATCTATATGCGATACTTAACCCTTTGAACTGCAATGTTTTTTTCAAAAGCTTACCAGCAACTCCAAGCTATTTTCAGCGAATTTGCTAAAAATTAAATTTAAGGTAAAATCATTGGAAAAAGTTAAAATAAATGAATAAAAAGTGGTTTTAACTCAAAAGTGCACTTTATTATGCATTTATTTAACAGACTATTTTTTAAATTTATTAGTGTGTGTGATATTTCTTGAAACAATCGCCTGGGTGAAGGCCTGGTTTTATATCACACATTTCCGCAGAAGAAGGTAGTTTCTCGTCTTCCTCCTGCAATTTTTCGATCTGAACATATCATGCAGTCCTTATGTTTCTTGGGATTACTGTAAATGAAATGTCCAGTTCCATCTAAACGTTGTTCTGAATCAGTTGTTGATGATTTCCTTGGCTTTGATTCTGATACACGAAAATTTCCGACCAATTGCATCACCAAAGTTTGACGAAATTTTTTGTGTTTCAAGGGCTTTCTGTTCTCCTTTTTTTCACATTCTTTGTATAAAATGTAGAAGTAACATTTTTTCTTTAGCAATTCTTTGGCTAATGTTGCATTCTTATAAAATCTATCTGTATAAATGTGATACCCCTTGCAGTCAGGAATATGCTGTTGAAAGTTATTGAATAAATGTAACACAATTCTATAGGTAGACGTCAAGTCAGATCTAACCAGTCCCTGAGTCCTATAGCTTCCAAAATATGGGACAAATGTTGAGATGTACGATAATCAGACAAAACATATATTCTAAGGCCCCACTTCGGCCGAGAAACCCTTGGCACGTCTTTTGTTATAAAATTCCGGTATGCGTTTCAACATAAGATGAAACAAGTATTTCTCCGCAATTGTCACAAAAAACATCAAATCGTCTCTTAATTATTTTAAAAACGACTCATGTAAAAAATGTCGAGGTGACCTCGACATAGGAGTTGCCGGTAAAAAACCCATGTCGAGGCCACCTCGACATAGGAGTTCAAAGGGTTAAGTTCTTAATGATAGTGCCCGGTTCTATCTTCTTCTGAACCACAGTACTCGATATACATTTTTACTATTCACAGATGAATATTTTGGTATGGCGGTAAACACCAATAAATATTTTAATGGATCTGTTTATGACTGAACATTTTATGGTGGCCGGTAATATAAATAACGCATCGGCTTTCGGGCCATACGTGCCGACTGAAATTATGATTAATTTACGACGGGGATAATACGCGATTTTTTACGAAACATTTTGCATAATTCGTTGCCGTCTTTGTTTCGCGCGTTTTTTTCGTAATATTATTGAATTGATGCCAGAACGTTAAAACAATCGGTTGCAATCGCTCGTTGCCACTTCGGGTCAGTATAACAGCTTTTCTTCTCGGGAGAGTTTACCTTCTGGCTGGACCCAGTTACGAACTGTGTATCGTAAACATTATTTATAGTTATTGTAAACAATTTCGTGCATAAACACACCGCAGCTGCCAAACAATAACAGTTCAGCATGTTCGAATGGAAGAATCAGCGACAAACATACCGGCTTTTGGGTCCAAAAATTCTTTTCTGGCACGCAGCTGAATTGCGCGCTGTTGCCATGGAGATTATAAAAAAAAATATACCATCGATTTATATATACAAAGTATTCGATACTCTAGATTTGACTGACGCTCAGTGAGATCATCGGTCCTCAGGGTCGCCTGCAGCAGTTATTGGTCTCTAAAGTGTATTATAACTTGTACCTCTCTCGCATGTTTACCATTGGGCCTTCCCTGTCAATATTGGTTTTAGAACTGACCGGTTTTCTGGTTCGAAACATGAGATCTTAAAAAAATGGACGTAAAACGATATCCTAATTGTTTAGTTAACCGTTTGTATGAAAAAATAACATCATGTCGTGGATAGTGATAGTTTACGTTGAGAGATTTTATGATTTAAACAATTTTATTGTGGAATTACACAGATTTGTGCAGAGATGCGGTCCATATGTTACGTTGGAATGAAAATAATTTCCGGTTTTATGAAAACAGCAATTTAAAAATCATGCATTGTCGCGACGCAGGCTTCAACATCTTCGATTCCTTGATTTAAAGACTACTAAAAGATGGAGAATAACAATTTTATTTTACAAAATCCTTTGGTGCTTCATTCATCTTTCGTTCTCAATCTCAATTTAAAGGGTTTCCAAAATATTACACATTATTGTAATTGTCCAAATCTCCACTAGTTCATTTTTTCATGAATAGTTCAATCTAGCTTCTACTTCTTCTTCAAGTGTCTTATCCGTTTTCGGACATCTAATGATCCTTGTTTTTTCCCCTAAAAGTATCTATCTTTAGCAAGCTGCAACAATTCTGGAACTAGTTGCAAATGTTGCGAAGCTACGACAGCTTCTTTCTTCCCGACAAACGTTTACCGGCCTCTCTTCCCTCCGCGAAGATCTGCAAAAGGCGATACGTTGGTCTACGATTGATGTGTCCAAAGTACTAAATTTTACGATGTATAAAACTAAACTAAACAGTGGCCTTATAACCCTAGGGCGGGTCTTTGCCACCTGGAGTCCTCCATCTCAGTCATGATGTCATGACCGTAGACAGACGTTCTCAGGTTATCTAGGCTCTTCGAATACGGGTCAGGTCGCCAGCCAAAGCCCGGGAATCGAGCTGTCACGCGCGGATTGTAACAATAATAATTAGACGAGGTTCTTGCTTGCCCTTTTCTTTTCTCATCAAGTGTATGAAAAACTGTAGCTAAATTCTCGTCGTGGAAATTAGGAATAGTTTTAGCACACGAATTGTCGACGAATGATGTGTCTAAAGAACTAAATTGTAGTGTTCAGAAGTTCTTACCTTCTACAATATAAAGAATTTGAAGTACGGTTGTATTCTTGACATTCTTGGTTATTATTCGTTACCAGCAATATCAATATTTAGCAATTATTTAGAAGTATATACCACATATAGAATCGCCGAGTTCGTAAACGGATCTTGAAGGAGGGTCAGCATTTTGATAAAATAATTTCTCGTCATCTCAATCCTGATATTGATTTCTACCTTCGAACTCATGTGGGTACTCACGTATTAATATTTTTACAATTTAGCACTTGCCTAGAAATCTGATCTAGAAATTCTTCTCAGGTTTGCACAATACAATCAACCCTTCTATAGCGCCAAGGTAATGTAGACCTTTCACATAACACTTCTATATCATCACGATCATTTTCCAACCACGAGACATTCACTCGTTGAGCAAAATTAACCAGACTCTTGAATAGGAATCTCATGCGTGACGTGAGAGCTTCCCTTTTGTGTCCATACCGCGGGGACACAAACCGTCTTGGTATGCGATTTTTTGCCACTATCACAGTTGGTATCGGTTTTTACCCTCCTGACTGTGTCGAATATTACTTATGCTCAAAATTTAACTGTCCAATTCTATCTTCCTGACTGAACGCAGCTCTAGCTTATCCTCTCCTATGGTATGACTCTACTAAGGTTATGTAAATTAAGTTAAAACTATTTCATCTTATAATTTGACCATCGCTATCTTCTTCATCCTCAAACCGTATCTCGACGATCCTGCACTATTACGCTTCCGAGCAGATCCCAGTCCACGTTCTTCCTCTTCTTCCTCATTTTGTTCAAACACATTCTTAATTAAATTGTCTAAATAAAAACACAATCAGCGATGGAAACCAAAGATAATGTTGCTTAATTACAGACCGCAAAATGCAATTTAAGATGATCTTAACACGAACAACATGTAATTACGCTTGTAGTGTAAACAATCGAGTTACGAATGCAGTAAACAAAAACCGCCTTTATGTTTCGCAGTCTTTTGCGGTTTCTGGATTTGTAAATCTACATCTCGTGCTCTTGTTCTTCTGCAGTAATTTAATTATGTCCTCGTAACTCCATTTTGAGGACATGTATACGATCTGCCTTATCTTGAATCGCCTTTTACTATCCAGTAGTTTTGGTGGGTACATGCATACATTTACTTATTTTTACATATTTTTGAAAAACAAATTGGTGAAAAACATATTTATTTAAAAAAAATTAAATACTTCATGCCAGCGTAAAGGCTGTTGTTCGATTCCCTTTTTTAAAAAGGTCTTTGATTTTTCATTGAAAAACTTTTCCAAGTGCGTTTTCACTTATCCAGCACTATTCATTTTTTTACCTCTTAATGTATGCTCTAACGATCGACGGAGCGAGATTCGGTGAATAGAGTGGATGAGTTAAAAGTTCCAATCCAAGCTCTCTTATTTTTTCCTGTGTTATTTTTGCAGCGTGAATTCCAGAAAAATCCCACTCACAAACATGGACCTTCTTCATCTTCTTTATCGTCGGAACATGTACTTCTCCGGAAGAAAGCTATTGTTTTTTCGCACAGGGTTATTGTATAGCACCCACAACTCATCTCCAGTTACAGTTCGCCGTAAAAACGTATCGGCTTCATACCGAGACAAAAGAAACGCCGTTGATCGTGCGTCTTCGTCAATTCATGCGGAATACAAATTCCTTGCCTGTAACCTCATCAACATCTAATTTTTGGGGTCTTCCTTTCCGTGCGACTTCTTTGAGATTCCTTTTTCCATTTTTAATCTTTTTAAATCATCGATGACACTTGTTTAGTTTCAGAATATCCCCGTAAGTATCAGTAATTTTATCAATTCTTCGTTTGCCTTCATTCCTTGATCGAACAAAAATAGCATACAATGACGTAAGTGTGCTTCTTTTATTGTCGGCCGTGACATCTTTCCCCCTTGGTAGAAAAAAATAATTTTAAACGAAAAACTAAATTTACATCCATAGTTTTAACGTAATAATAAAACTTATGTATTTGCCAGACGGTATTTTGACACACGCTCATTGAAGAAATTTTGATGACTTTTCGGTCCCCCTAAAATATATAGTTATATTTTAGTATTTCAATGTTTTTTTCTTGTGGTTTACATGCATAAATTATTATGGTAGGTTTGATTGAATTTTTGCTGCACAACAGACCAATTTATGAGTCAGCATGACTGTGTATGTACAGTAGGTTGTGAACGAGGTCTTCCAGTTGACCCTAGTGCGTCTGTTGTTTACCAACGAACCTCCCCCCACCCGAGCCACCCGGTGCACTCGACGTAAACACCCAGGACGGAAATAATGTAAACACTAAACAAAACAACCCGCAATTCAGCATCCGTGCGGTGACAATTCCGTTTTAATTCAAAAACAGCAATGCAACACTATTCCATGTCGCAACGTCACATCGAAGTATTGAAATATTTATTGGCCGTTTTAAAACAGTCCTTTGGGCATTTTCACTGTCGTTGCATTGGGCAATCGATCGAAATGTGTGTTAAAATCGATGGCGATGGAATTGCACACGTGTGTTCATAAGCTGTGGTGACATTACGCGAGCCGCAAATAAACCACGCCTTTCTAATCGCTCATAAGCGATTCAACCTGCAGCTCTAATCTTCTCATGAATTCAAACATAAAAAAAACTACCATAAATTTTACGGATCCAGCGAGTTTGTTACGATTCGCACGTTTAATGGCCAATTCCGATGATAAATCTGTGCAACCATTGTAAAGTGATGTTACGTTATTGTCGAATTTTTAAATTTTTATCCGCGCACCACCGTTGATTGGTTGTTGATATAGTAAACAAGACCAGTGCCGTGTTTGTTTGTTTGACCAATCGATAGAGTGCGAGGGTAGGGGCCGCCGACCCCCAGTTTTACAAGGGGAACCCATAAATCCTCACACTGAAGCACTAATTCCGATTGATGTAAGTTTTTAAGCACACTGACGTCTAGAGTGCTGTCGCGTCATATGTTACGTCTCGGGTTGCCGCGATGCTGGCCAGCCGATCTTGGATACAGATTGCCGATATCAATCATCGATATTGATAAACGCGATTCGACTGTAAATATGACTTTTCTGATCCTTTAGCTTGTTAGAATGGAAGCTGTGTATACATACGTTTAATCTAAATTAAATTAAATATTCGGCTGGATTCGAAATGAGTTAGGAGATTGCTACAATCATCTTAGAAGTGCTTCCAAGGCAAAAAAGGATGTTAAAGACTACTACGCAGAAATATTAGATAATGTAAATTAAATAAAAAAAAAAACTACAGTAACGTTTGCGGCAGTTTTTTTCTATAACGTCGATCCCCCCCTATAACGTATTTCTTTTAAAACGCTCATAAAAATATTATATAATTTTATAATATTAACTAATTAAATGTCGCGTTGATCTTCTCTGCCCGCAAGTTGCGAGAAGATTATGTCAGTCAAAATACGAAAGGATATCGCTCATCACGCGAGTCAAGTCATTTGCGTTGTTTAACACGTAAAATGACAAAAATAATAAAAATGTTTGATTTATCAAATCAAAAAATAGCATATTAACCCTCATATAATGTCCATATAACGTGGTACCTATCTTACGTTATAGGGGGGGTTTACTGTACTAAAAAGTTCCCATTTCTTGATAGTAGGTTTTTGTAAAATATGAAATATAAATAAGACACTAATTTAATTAACTAAATATTTCTCATCTGCATCTATCGAATTCTTCCAAGGCTGGAATTGGTTCTTTTAATGCCATTACTAAAGAGATCAGTCCGTCTCAAATGTCTTATAGAAATTATTTTCTTTTCCATTGATGAAAAGTGACAAGTAGTGGGTTGTATAACTCACAATCTGCCAGTGTCATGAAGAATTCCTAGAATTTGTCATAAGTTTAACCTATTCCAGTATTAACACTTTCGTGGCCGGTAATGCATATATTGCATCATCACTGGCTCGACCATTGCCGGCCGCATGATGTCACATATGCATCATGGTCGCGCCGACCGTTTGTGGCCGGTGATCTAGCATACACATCTAAACAATGAACACAGTGAATGCATTTTTATATCTGCTACTGCTAATGCTGCATCTATTTGAAGTAATACTTTCAATAGCGTAAGTTTTTGGCAATTTGATGCGGCCACGATAGTGTTAACTTGGCTCAGTCTCAATCAGACGAATAAAATGTTCCAAATTATGGCAGAAAATATTTGATATTGGAGGAGCTGAACCGAAACCCGAAAAAGCCGTTATTTTGTTCCGGAACAAAAATGGAAATCGAATCTGTATGTTTTTTAATTAAACCGGAATAAACAAATAACGGTTCGAAGTTCTGGAATATAATTTAGAATAGGCTTTGATGTGAATTCAGAATATTTCTCAGAATCCATTGAAACAGAAAAAATACGATCTGTTGTCGTTTATTTTGAGTCGTTTAAAATAGAAATGAGGTTCTGTTGGATAAACGAGGATATGCTTTATAATTTGGTCGATATTTTCGATTTTTCTGCTAATTAATATGACGCGTAAATGACACGCGTACTCGGCAATGTCTCGCCGCAGACTGGGTTCTCACAGCACAAGTTAGGCGGACGTTTCGCTCGCATATTGTACCGGATGCGAGTGAGAATAAACATCGCGTCTTTGGTAACAGAAGCGAATATTATTGTTTTTTTTCGCAATTGCTGACAATAAAGGACATAAACTTTTTTAGACAAATACAAAAATTTTGTGACATGTAGGATATATATTGAAAGAGGTATTCGAGAAAAAAAATCTACGTTTGCGGACGTAGGTTCTATCTACTTGTTCTTGTTTCTTCTCTAAACATTTGTCGTTTTTTGTTGATCTGGAACAATTCTAGAGCTCCCGATCTGGTCCAGCTGCGAATATTGTGGAGCCACAACAGTTAATTTCTTCCCAACCACGATTTAACGATTGATGTATCCAAAGTACTCAATTTCACGGTCTCCTGAAGTTGGAGTTATTTATCCTTTATAGTAGACGCATGATTAAGAATCGTGATCGTAGTGTTCTTTATTATTACATTCTATCATCAAGTCTTCTTCGCTTTAGAGGTTCAGATCGAAGTCAACACCATGTCTCTGATTTGATTGGATTCTCTCGGGTCTTTCTCTTCCTTTATTGCCTTATACATTTACGATCATCGTTAGCTTTGCCCAATTATTTTTCCCTCACGTGTCGGAAGAACTGTAACTGAATGAATGAACAAGAATTTTGAAAAGAATGTTCAATATCTTTTACGAATTTTCGTTTTCTTCTTCTGTATGTGCCTCGATCTACTGGTTTTTGTTGTCTCCATAAATTTGACTATTTATAGCAAGCTGTATTATCACTTTATGAGCCGTTCACGCCTTTTGGCGTGATTTTGTAACCAAGCGTTATGAGCCGTTAACGCCTTTTGGCGTGAGAGCCATATCCCCACTTGGCATTTTTTTTTCTAATAACGATGCACAATGTAATTCTACTATTTGACCACAGATGGATACACGTGCATGTTAGCTTGGATTATCATCACATGAAACCATGCGGCCCCCAGGCTAGGTTTGATGTAAAACCTCGCGGCTCATAATGTGTTAATGCTGGAGCTTCCTTTTTCTCAGTCACCGTTTACTTTATTTTTTTCTTTCCATAATGGTCTACAGGATGCGATACTTCAGTCCAAGAATTATACGTCCAAAGGACACAATTTTACGGTGTCCAGAAGCTCTCACTCAAAATTTCTGAACCATCCTTGGCACTTGTCAATATTTAAAATATCTTCATCACATGCTTCTTCCGATTTTTTTACAGCATTTGGTACAATGTTGCTTTTTAATACTCATTTATGAGCATTAAACCGTCATTTCTTAAGGGGCTATTAAATCAACAAATTCATTTTCGCTTAGAATTTATCTAAACGAATCTGTCTTTGCTCAGTGGTATTAATACATCCATAAAAATATGAATATTTACGCGTTAGAACATGTCTTAACGTGTCCTGTCTGTTTAATATAGCGACATTACATATGGGATGACCTAATATATTTATTCTATATTATTCATCTAATCTATGTATGTATTTATTATCTGATGACTGATTTTAACAATGTGTATTTATTTAGTCACAAGGCCATCCGATTGTCTCGTTAATCATTGGCGTATTTGTATTTTTATTCATCATTTTCTTATCTTAATCACACGGCAATAAAGTTATTATTATTAATATATTTTTTTCCTATACGTGATATTATTTTAGACGAGGTGCATTTTCAGCGTCTAGTCGCTGCTGTTACCTCAACAGCAACTGCGTTGGCCACTGATAAGCGACTCCTTTTATACCGGATTGCGGTTGGCTCCCCCTCGTTTTCCTCCCGCCGGCCCCACCACCCCACGCGTCGCTCTAATTTCGAAGCTTTTCCCGCTCATGAGTTACCTGAACGGCGCTCTTATTGTGCCGTAGCATTTTCAGCTAGGTGATAAGGGTAAATGCGACAATTAACCCCTTTTAATAAATGTCTTATATTACTCGCAACTATTCGCATAAATCAGACGATGTCTGTCCTCTTCAACTTAATGACATATTTTAAGTTTAGGTAACTAATTGATATTTTCTTCAAATTTATATAACCTTATCTATTTTATACAAATTTAAAATCCCAATGGAGTTTAATAATATTTTTTGAATTTATGTGTGTGTGTAAAATCGTTGTGCTGGAATTTTCATGGAAATCACGTATCACAAGTGACGTCCGTAATTTAAAACCCAAAAAATTATCGCACAAATCTATACCCTATCGCGTTATGTGATAGAGATGAAAATTGTTTGCTTGAATTGGACGGTGTTTTGTGTTTGTTGTTTTTCGCGGAGGGTGAATGAGAATAAATACACAACAAGCAGGACCGAATCAGGAATTATTTGACATTGAATAAAAATAAAAACTTATAAATCCCCTATGCAAACCCTACGCATTTCTAAAGATTTCATAAATGCTGATTCCCAAAATAAATTCTCAGCAATCTACCTCCCGTCATAATAAAAAAAAAATAAAAAAGGAAAGAAAAGAGTTCAGAACTGAAACTCCCAGCATGAAAGAAAAAAAGGCATTGAAAAATATAAAGAATAAAATAGTTGCCTATTTAATTTAACCTAGCCGTGGTGATCCTAAGTTGTTTCTCCAATAACTCTTTTAATATAAATCTAAACATAAACTTTTTGTATTTGTACTTTAATAATCCTTGAAATTTATTGTCCGCAATTGCGAAATAAAAATAAAAACTGCAATATTCGCTGTTGTTGCACGGGCGCGATGTTTTTTCTCGCTCGCATCCGATACAATGTGTCAAGTGCGAATGAAACGTATGCTAATGACACGTGCCGCGAGAATTTGGCGGTCAGTCTACCGGCGGCGTGTCATTTACGCGTCATATTGATTAGTTAAAAAATCAAAAATATCGACCAATTTCAATTGTCAATTTTTATTCTTAGAATCCATTTTTAAATTCATCAACATCTTGACTTGAAATACTTGGGGTATATTTTTCATTATAAATATACCCCGTTCAGACGACGCCGTTGGTTTCGAGCCGCCGTGACAAAAACAACGAGGCTTAATTTAAAAAAACAACGTTTATATCAAAAAATATTTATTTATTCATTAATATTAATTTAATCCCATTAAAAATAATCAAACGCTTTTTTAATCATCTTTTAATATTGTCAAAACGTCGTTTTTTTAAAGTAAAAAAAATCACCGAGTACACCCAAACGCGTAAAACGTTTTCGATAGCTATAAAAGTTACCAATGTCAAGATATGTCAAAGCGATTATACTAACACGTAATTCCATATATATTTTAATCAAACCTTATGTAGCATTTTTCCGCAGGCAGCGAGGGATAAATTATATATACAGTTAACCCTTCTATAGCGCTATAACTATATAAACTCTACTAGGTACAAAGTTTATTATTCATTTTTTTAAATTGTATTTTGTAAGTTCAACGAAATCAATACATCAAACATTTTTCCGTTCACTCGAATCGTCGAATCAATAAAAATAGATTTTCATTGGGAAAATCAATAAGAAACATCTTTAGGGTATGATCTCATCTTCTATTCGATAAAATACATTATTTTTTTTGTTTTGAGTGGAAAAGGTTAATCAATATTGTTCTATGTTTAGTTTGTTCAAGGGCGTGTTATATTAAGTCAACGAAATAGTATTGATCTGAAAATTTAGCGTTTTGAAGCATTTTATAAGACACTGCCGCACTATAGGAGGGTTGACTGTAATATGGGTAATTAGAACCAGAATTTATTAATTCAAATTATTTTTGCGCCCTCGTAATCCTCATCAAAAGCAAAGGACATTGATTTATAAAATACGTAATTTGATCTTGAAAATTTAGCGTTTTGTTGAACTTGACGCTATAGGAGGGTTGACTGCATTTAAAAACAACCTTTCGTGCAAAATAATTTAATTTAATTTATTTTTTAAGCTAAATTCTACGTATTTCAATGAATTATTGAATGATACATACTTTTTACGCGGTTTTAAATAACGCGGTTCATAAAATATTACCATTGATTTTTTATTATACATTGCATTAATGAATGTGCAATTTAATATAATGTCATTTTTAAAATGAAATTAAAATGTTCAGAAGACTCTATAGATGTATTATAACGTAGACCTCTTCCGCTGCTCTGCCGGATTAATAATTATTCCAGCAGCCGGGGGTATTAATTGCGATTCTTTGGCCGTGCAAAAAATTCGGTCGCGCTTCCTACATTAAAATTCTTGAAATGTTCGGTGCGCCCCGTTCGTTTCGCAAACTCGGCACAGGGAATTTATTCAAACAACTCCGCAGACGTAAGTTGCAAACTGTGTGCCCATTTTTTAGGTCCATTCTTCACTCCCCGAACGGAGCGGCGCTCCCATTGGCCGGCGAGTCGAGCGCCGCCATTGGCCGGTGCGATTACGCTCCTGCGCCCCCATCTCCCGGCCGCCGCCTTCGCTCTCTCCATCGCGGCAAACTTCCTCCGCCGACGGCATGTTCCTTTTTGCAGAGTCTGCAGACTGCACTCGTGAAAACTAATGGGGGATTGCACTTCCGTGCGTTTCCATCTGGCTGCTGCAGCCAGAATTAATTATCCCCAGCTGCAGAGACGTAGATTCGCGTTTGAATTGATATCGTGCATACTTTATGGGGCTTCTTTGCGCATTGCACACGGCTCCATCCTACATTGTATGTAACTTATATATATATTTTTTTAAATATAATTTCAATCTTTAATAAACATCCAGAGATGAAGATTCATAGTTACAATAGTAACACAAAAAATAACGTTTTTTATACGCAAAATATGCCAGTAAAATAAAAAAAAGTATGCACATAAAAGTGATTGGGACGATATTTATGGAACGCGGAAGATTTTCTCAGGAAAAAATTCGATAAAATGATATGACACTTCGTATCGATTTCCAGTCTCATCTTTTCGTCGTCGATGTCGAACAGAGTAATTCTGGATATTGAATTCTATAAGATAACTTATGCCGTTTATCGTGATTCAATCAAACGACTGAATAATATACTCCTTTTGCACGATCTCTCAATAACACGGTAGAGAAAATAGAATATATTATATTTTTACACCAAAATTCAATTTAAATATACATAATAATATTTCAATCCAGATGCGGCCCTGCACTTTGTATACGTAGGGTGACAAGTGTTTAGGGGAGAATTATTCGCCTGCACTCGAATACCTACACAGCAATGTATATGCATTTTTTTTAAATTAATAAATATAAATTAAATTAATTAAAAAAATAATACGGAAATTCTTCGCCGTAATGAAGATGCACTCTTCAGCGACGGGCACGTCAATTCATGAGCGCCAAAAATCAACATTTGATTCAATCAGCATTTAATTGTAATAAAAAAATAATAATTCATCGATATTAATTTATTGCATTGAACGCTGTTCAATATTATAAATATTAATAATGAAAATATTGGTTCGACTTATGAGCGCCATTTTGATTCCCTCTTAAGTACACCGAGTTTTTTAAAATATTTTTTATTCAAACGACGTTTATTTATTAATCCCAATATTGCTAATATGCTATTTATGCATTTATCCATATAATTATTAGTGCAAATTAGCGTTTTAATCAGCGTCATATATAAGCGACGTCACGTGACATCATGAGTGATGATTCTTTTGTTTTAAATTCAAATATTTAAATTCAATTTGATATTCATTTTGACGAAAAACGTTATTAGTCTATTAATTAACGTACGTATTATGCGAATAATATGTTATTTAAAAATAAAATTAGCACCTGGATTTGTTTATACAGATTTAATTAATGTTATGAAATATGTTTAAGAACAATCTAATGATTTAATTATATTATAATTGTTAGATAATATGGAAAGTGTTTGTTTTATAGCGATCGCTCATGAGTTCTTCGTTTGAACTCTTATGATTTTCTTTTGATTTGGGTACACCTTGGCCTCGTATAACGCGCTCATAATATTGATCTTCACATAAAGAATGCTTAATTCTTTTTAAATTATCATAAATTTTTAGTGCTCTCTTTTGAGTAATGTTTCTGTCAATAGATATGTTTTTGTCATTTCAGACTCCTTTCCATATCATAAGAGCCCTTTCCATCTTTTCTATTACTACTTATGACGATTTTTTTCGTAACATCATGTTATATAAAGCGTGTTGTACCCAAAAATGCCACTAATCATCAACCGTGTTGTATAAAGTCTATGATGATTTCAAAATTATAACAATTACATTTATATTTAAATTAAATTCAGATAAAAAGGGATTAAAATCCGAAACATTTTTTGTATTGTCATATTTCTATGAGTAACAATATGATTATTGACCAAATAAGCATAATCCTTTACAACGACCCTCTTTCTGCTTTTCTGAAGAGTATAAATAATAAAAAAAAGTCGAGTTCGCTGGCGTTTTTCAGCATTCCAGTGCTCTCCCCATATTTTCACTTATTCTCTAAAACAAGAAAAGACTTTATCATACTCAATTTGAAGGGTTCTCATGAAGATTATCTTTTTTTATTTCAGTCGACATCACTGGAGCCACCCCCGGAGCTGAGAGCTGCGGGACTCCCCGCACGCCCGCCGCCGAATCTCGACCTGGACCGCTGTTTGGAACGGTGCGTATGAAACTGTACATATATGCATAGAGTTTTTTTTAAATAAAAAAACAACTGGATCGAATTTGGGTCTGTTATTCGAATGCTGAATATGTAATGTTGTAAAAATAGAGCCGCCGAATGCTGGATTACGGCCAAAAATGTTATCATTCTGTTTTCGTCGGTTATGATTATGCATTAATTGGTGTTGATTGTTTCAGGTGGTCTCCCGGGGAGCCAAGACGACGTCGAGCACGGGATCGACCCGATTCTCGCGTCTCACCTCCTAGACACCATCTATCGGTTAGTTCTGACTATTTATTCAACCTAGCCGTACCGATGGGGTATATATTTGATACCCCAAATTTTTCTCGAATAACTCTTTCAATATAAATCCTACATGCCACAAACTTTTTGTATTTGTCTAAAAGAGTCTAGAGAATGTATATTATATATAATCATTGATCTTTATTGTCCGCGATTGCGAAAAAAAAATAAAAACAACAATATTCGCTTCTGTTGCCATGGGCGCGATGTTTTTCTCGCTCGCATCCGGTTCAATGTGCGAGTGAAACGTGCAATTAACACGTGACTACGGCGGATTAATCCAAAATATCGATCAAATTCTGAATCATATCATAAATAACTTATTTTATTCTTAGAATAATCTTTTTTTTAAATGGTCAAGATATGACAAAGAGTTGGTTGGGACGGAATATGAATTCTACTGAAAAAACATATTTTCTACTTAAGCTAGAATTGTGAAATTTGGAATAAATATAGATCAAGATATATTATTTTAAATAAAATAATAAAATTAGAAAATATATTTCTAATTAATGTTTAAAAAAATTATTCCATAACAACAATTACAAAAGTTTTACGAATATTAAATTACCAGTATTACGTAAATTAAGCTAAAACAAATATTTTTATAAATAATAGACACAATTAAAATACAATATTACATGATGTATATGAAAAAAGTTGTTTTACGTCAAACCTAGCCTGGGGGGCGCATGGTTTCATGTGATGATAATCAACGTGTATCCATTTGTGGTTAAATAGTAGAATTACATTGCGCATAATTATCAGAAAAAAAGGTATGGCTCTCACGCCAAAAGGCGTGAACGGCTCATACCGCTTGGCTACAAAATCACGCCAAAAGGCGTGAACGGCTCATAAAGTGTTAATTCCTTTAAAACTAATTTATTTAAAACTTCTTCGTCAAAATCTTTGTTTACGTTTGGCAAATGCTTTGTTATATACAGTCAGCCCTCTTATAACGTTTCCTTTAAATCGATGTTTTCCACAAAATGACAATATTTTCAAGGTCTGTAAATATATAATACATTGCCGATCGAAATAAAGGTCAATACTCTTTGATTGACAATTGGGATTTTATAGAAAACAACAATTAAGAGGAAACGTTATAGGAGGGCTGACTGTATATAAGTGAGCATGGAATACATCCTCGTTGGTTGCATACCTTGAGAATTTGCTAGTATGAGTATGTAAGCTTTATGTAATCCTTATTGCGAGACTCTTGAGCATCTTCTGATACTTTCTACATGAATAAGTATCTTGGCATATAGTACCAATTGTACTTACTAACATAAAGTCTCTAAAACTTTTGTTTATTTATTTTTATTCTTGATGGCAATGTTTAAAGAATGTAAATTCTTTATCAATCTTTCATCAATACCCGTTCTCTTCCCAATTCTCTCCTTAATCTCTGCAGTTTGTGTCGTATTTTTGAAAAATCGCCGAGCAGTATTTCCAGTATATTTATTTCCAGGATTTTTGTTGGGGTTTGTCGGAAGCGACCATTCACAATCACTTTTAAATGTCAGAATAGCTAGTATTAGTGATATTGACCGTGATTGATAACTGACATACTTTAATATCGGTTAAACTTCTTTAAATAACCGTAAGAGGGTCTGTGTTGCTCCCATTATCCGAGCGTGAGGTCTCTGCATTTAAAATGGAATTACTCACAAAGTGCATCAAAGTGGCAGGATTTTTTTTATCTTTAGTAATAGGAAGTAATGTAGCTAGTTATTTTTTTCAATTTTTTCGAAAGTTCTTTCAACATTTTTTTAATTTTTCTTTAGCCAAAAATATAGCTACCAATGTCACCGTACGTCAGAGACAAAAGTATCACAATTTGATTTATACAATTCGGCCCATTTTTTGATTAAGCCTTCATATATATTATAGTCACTGTGTGGCCTAGAAAACTATGATTTATTCAGACGTTTTGCAAAAAAAAAAAAATGCAAATCATCCCTAACAAGAAAATTACAATGTATATTGTGTTCCAGATAAAGAACATCAATAACAACTGGAATACTATAATATATATTTTACATATTGTGTATTGTACTATTTTGTGCATAATTTATATTCCATCCTCAAGGATTGTTCTCAATATTTTATTTATAGTTATGGACAGTGGCGGCTCGTGGGTAAAATATTTGGCTACGAAAGATTAAAAATTAAAAAGAGCATATTTAAAAAATTACTGTGTATGGACAGTAGGGACTGCCGCGAGTCGCAGCGCAACACAGCGCTTAGAGACGACCGCATCCATCCAATAAGCGACGCTAGTAGCGCTGACGAACATACAGCGCTCTTGCTCTACACCGCGCAGCGTAACAATAAATATAAATTGAATATATATTTTGCTTGGGGGTGCTGCATCTCCGCAGTGTATATGGACGAGCCGCCCCTGTTTATGGATACTAATTATTCATTGACCTATTTCCAATGAATTAATTAAGGATCTAGTGAAGAATTAGCGATGATATTACAAATGAGGACGATTTTATAGTAAATATATCATAATTCCAAAGAATTTGCATTGCGTGCAAGAAAATGTTTTTTTTAAGGATCGGATCTATTATCCGATGAATCTTCGACCCTCGTCAACCGACCCGCACCGCAAAAACAATGGCTATCAGAATATATGTCATCGGACTACCTCGCTATCGCTTAATCAGAACTGTAGGACATATTGGAGCAAGGAAGGGATTATCGCTATCCAATGATCTTATTTATTAGATACGAAATTAGCATTCTTAACTGGAATAAGATCTCTGATGAAGACATTAGATACTCTATGTAGTAGTAGCGGTTTTATGTATTGAAGTTGAAGGAAATTGATAAAAGAAAATAATATAAATAATAAAATACTGTACTAATTCGAATATGTCAAGAATTAATAAAATCAGAGGAAAATTCAACGTTTCTTCGACATCTTGTAACAGGGGATGTGAATGGGTTATGTACTCGAACCGATGTCGAAAAACAGTGGCTTTCTAAAAGGGCAGGTACCACTGGCAACACTGAAACTGAATCTGACGGGCAAAAAGATCTTTTTAAATAAATTCTTAAATATAGATAATAACGGCACAGTTCTATTGTGCTGAGCTGGAACGATTAAAATAATTAATTCGTGGAAAAATACCCAGAATATTCAATAAAAAAACATGGAATAGCTAGAATAATTCGGGATAATTTAACGGAATGATCTTGCTCCATCGGATTGCCATTTATTTAGATTAATGCAGCACTTTTTATCCGACAATATTTTTAAGAATATCGAAGTAGTGTAAACGGTCTAGATGTTTAGTTTTCATTCGGATTAAAATATTTTTATGAAAATGGCGTATTATAATTACTAGAAAGATAGACAAAAAGTTGTAACTGTTGAGGGGGATTATATAATTAAATAATTGAAATTTATATAAATAGTTCTCTTCTTTTTTCATCTTAGTTGTTCGTCAAATGGACGCTTTGCCTTTTTCAAAGCGTTCATTTGCGTTAACAAGGATAATATTTGAGCTTCTCTACCTAAGTTATAATTTATTAAAGAGATATCCAAATTAGCGTAGAATCATTTTGAACTGAACCATTGAGAGTAAAGTTATTATTTATTTATTTTTTACTACGATGGATAGATGGTACAACACAAAGATTCCGAAGCGCCATATAAAGATTCGAAAGATGCAAGGGGAATGAGTCTCTCACACTTATAATCCCCCCAGGGTCAAACCGGAATATCGGTTAATTTTAATATTATTTCGGTCGGATTGAGATTTATAATATTTGTTTATAATTATTTATTCAACGAAAGCCTAAAGCGCCAAACTACCTACATAAATATTTTTATAAATCATGCGGAGGTAATGGGACTCCTCCTCACACGTACCCCCAGGCCAGGGTCATTAAAAAAATCCCCGAATTCATAGTTTTCGTCGGACATCTATCCGACTACTAACTTCTCAGTCGCGATTAACTCGTATTTTCGTTATAATTCATATTTAAATTGCAAAAGAATCTACATAAAATGTACAACCTCTTATCCTGTTCAATATTATTACCGTTCTGGTCGATACACTGCCGATAACGGGGGGCTATTGATTCACAAACTTCAACAAACATTTTGTTTGGTGTTGTCACGCATTCTCGGTTTTTAATTCTTTCGGGGTCGTCGGTTTTCTGACGTAGACTTAGTAACCCCGCTATTCCCCGGTATTCTACGGACCTCTTCGTCCGAGCCATGCGTTTGGAAGATTCTCATCGAAATATGCTCTTACATCGCGATGATTGGGGGTATATTCTCCAAAGTCCTCCAAAGTCCTCTAGCGGCAAAACAGATTTTTGTAGTAAATTCAAGTAATTGGCACCGTTGTATACATTCTTTGGGACTTCCTGCATTTGGGGATCGCAATTAATCTCAATAAGTAAATTCTTGACCAATTATCTCCAGTATTTGTGATAACTCAGACGCCTCAACGGACGAAGTCGCGTTCGTCCCTTTTGCACTTTTCGACTTTGTCGAGTACCTCGAGTTTCTCCCGGTTATAGAGGGTCTACCTTCTTTCAAAAGCATTATTTTTTTCTTCGTGCTCCAAATTTTTACGCCATATATGAAGACTAGGAACTAGGACTTTCTTCTTCTGAAACGTTCGAGGAAACCGTCCATTGATATCGTTTTGCTCCAGGTGTCCGAAGGTGGCTCCCCAGGAACCGGTGGATCGCCAGGGGGCTCTCCACCGTCCCGCTCGCCGCCGCCCTCGGCAGCGGCGAGCGGGTCGGCTCCGCCTCACCAGGGCGCTGCGGCCTCGCTGTCGCCGCCCCCGCCGCCGCCGCCGCAGCCGGCCGACCTCTTCGCCGTGCAGCAGCTGCTGGACCAGCCCCTGCTCGCCCCCGCGCAGCTCCAGGCGCTCATGAAGCACCGCTTCCTGCAGCAGCAGCACATGCACAAGCAGATCTCCTCCGAGCTCAGCAAGCGGCAGATGGAACAGGCCGCTCAGCGGCTGCAGGATCAGTTGCAACTGAGTATACTGCAAGGACATGCGCTCCACGGCGCCCCGGACGGTCCAGGTACGTCGACAGCGAGTCGTTAGAATCTATTTTATATATCTTCGTGTCTAAACGCTTCGATTTGCAGGTTCGCTCCAACTGGGAGCGCAACAACAGCTCGTGCAACAGTTGCAGGCCGCGCAGAGACAGTACCTACTGCACGGACTACCGAGACCACCCCCCGCTCCCGCCCACGGTAGGGATTCTTATTCTATCCGTGTATGCGCTCTATGTGTTCCCGTTTCAAATGTTAAATGATGATTGCAGGTCTTCTGTCTTCGATGGTATTCGGAGCGGGCGGCGGCGAAGTGAACTCCGATGAGGAGACGGCCCATCCGCTCTTCGGCCACGGTGTCTGCAAGTGGCCGGGCTGCGAGGCGCTATGCGACGACTTCCAAGCTTTCCTAAAGTCAGTATAGCGAATCGGATCGAATCGAACGATTGCGTAATGCGAATCGCCTCCGTCGCGCGATCCCACAATAAGACGTCGAACCGTATTCTATTCTCTCGCTCCCCGGCATAAATATATATTTCTCGATATTGTTTGCTTTGGCGGGAAACGAACGAATGCCGCGTTATGTTCGGGAACGCTCTCCGTCAGAGATGTGCAACTGATATTTTTTCGAGTATTATATTTCATATTTTCGCATCCCCATCTTTTATGGAGTTAAATTCGTCCGTTCCTAGCGTTAAAGAACTACAGTAGGGGACGACATTCTGACTATCCAACTGACGACGTGTGCTTCGACGATAGAGCATTCTCTGTCACTATGGTCTGAGACTTAATTGAATCCTAAAGTCTCTGACAATATAACTGAGATGGAACTGCTTATACAAATATAGAGTCCGACAATATAGCCAGGGATTATCATATTGTTTCACCATCCCTGGGAGCGATACATATTATGGAATAACATTTTTAATGATTTTTTTCTTTAAACTTGAGTTTGAGGCCCTCGATTTTTTTAGCGCTTGAGACCCCCACCTTTCTTGATCCGCCATTGGCAGGGTAATAAATTCCAGAGCGCCACTCGCTCATATGAAGGTTCGATACATATTTTAACTTTTACGTCCCGTTGCAAAGAAACGAACGGCAGCGCCCGATAGGGGGATCTAAAGTCCCCCATGCTTCTTAGAGTTTGCATCGACGGGACCTATCGCCCGTAGTGGCCTCGTGTATACGTAAAATAATTTCTCATAGATGTTATTTTTATATTAAACGAGTTATTCAAATAAAATAAAAATCATGGGAAATAAACAAATACCCCATTGGAACGGGAAGGGATGGTAGGTTATAATCTCAAATTCACCCACTAGTCAGGGTCATAAAGAATTTATAGATTTCGTCCGAGAGTTGACCTCTCTGTTTACTATCTTATATCAGTCGCGGTTAATTACTTAAATAATTCTAAAATATTATTGTTACCTACAAGCAATGACATCTTCTAGAAATAGTGCTCGCTAGTCATCGGAATAGATTAATAGCATCTTTTATTTCCAAAAAACAGAAGCATATCATTAGATATTCTTTATACAGCGAACTCTATAGCGCCGAGATAGGGACCACGCTATAGAAGTCCAGGAATCTATACAAAATTTGGGGTTAAGTTTTTTTATTGTATTTTGTAAATTTTACGAAATCAATACATTAAACGACGATCTAGAAGGAAGCACTATAAGAGGGACTGCCGCACACGCTGCTCTATAGCAGAGAGCGCTATAGGGGGAGGGTTGATTGTATTATATTAAATCCGTGTCTCGAGTGGTTAAAAAATAGATTTAAATTAAATATGGTAAAATAATTAAGAATTTTCTAATTGCGAAACATTTCATGTATTATTTGTCGTTCGGACGTCGACAGTTGGCGACCCCCCGGCCATGTGTAGTCACCAGAAGCAGTGGCCATCTTTTGTTTTGTTTCCCGCCACTTTTGTTTGCGGTCTCGGCTCCGCTTTTCCGCCCGATTATTTTAATAACATTTCCGTGAACGGTTTTATTGCTCTACGAATTTCTGCCCCCTGTTTACATACAAATTAAATAGGGGCGTCGGTGTTTTGTTTACGAAATTTATTATAACTCCGGCGTTATTGTGTTCTATTCCGCCGACGTGTGAGCGCGCATATCTCTCATATCGAAATATTTGGAATTTTCATTATGCCGTTACTAATTCGAAAATCGCACGACAATAAGATAATTTAGCATGCGGGACGGTCGACGCAATTTATTTTAACGCCGGCGATGTTTATAATCGAGGACGCTCGAACTCCTCGAAGGTCCGAGGACCTCGCCGCTTATTGTCGTTGAGCGTCTAGATCACAGTTACAGACGCGGGGGTCCTGAAGTGTTTTTGGACGTCTCGAAGGGTCGCTAGCCGATATAATCAAATTTAAAAAGTGAATTTAAATTATAATTTAATAAAAAGTAATTCCGCAGTGTGGCCAAGTCGATCTATGAATTCTAGGAATTCTTTATAACACCGCAGATGGTCATTATTACAGCAACTTTTAAAAATCTTTCCCATACATTTATATGGGGAGATGGCGATTTAGAATTATCCGTTATGCCATCTATCCGTCGTCAAGGAAATAAATAAATAAATATTGCATCGGAAACTGTGGTATTTACGGTGATGAATCATTTTTTTCATGAAGGATCGCGTCGGGGAATAAATAATTTTAAATTTATGTTTCAAATATATTCTATCGAATATTTTTTTATTATTTACAGTACATATATCCAAAAATATATTTGTGTTTATTTTCGTGGAGATTTATATTGTTGTTTGTTCCATGCCAAATGATTTATTCGCGATTTATATTAGGATCTTCAATTCTACACCGGCTTATTATATAGTTTTGGCAAAATTAGCAATGAAAATACTCGTATTTTAAAGTAATATCTAACTTTAATTCAATCGCGGAATAAGCGGGATTAACGAGTTTTATCTATTAAATTTATTCAGAATTTTATTGTGCGTACTAAAGAATTGTAATCAATCTAGAATCAAAGATTATGCGATATTGTACTATTTTTTCTCGGTTCCACTTCTGGTCGACAACGTCTTTGGACATCGTCCGGCTCCTTAAAGCGTCGGTCTACCGCAACTCGCGGAGAAGTCTCTCTCTCTATATACCAGTGGTTCTTAACCTTGTTGGAGGTACTGAATCCCACCAGCTTCATATGCGCGTTCACCGAACCCTTATATCATACGTCGTATCATTTTTCATAATATCGTACAATAAGTCGGGTGTTTGTTTTGACCTCCGCCGAACCCGGGAGACTGACTCACCGAACCCCTGGGGTTCGATCGAACCCAGGTTAAGAACCACTGCTCTATACCTTATTGTTGTTAAGTCGCAGGATGTAACCTCGAGCCAAGTATTTTGCAGCAGGAAAACGTTCTCGTCTCGTTAGAGGTTTAGGGAACGATCGCTTTGACATTTTCTTTAGTAGAAATGAAACGAAAGCGGGTCCCTTCCGTCGGATCTTCGTCAGTTCCGGTCCTCTTCCGCTCGACTGCCTGCGATCCGACGGAGACGCGTCTTCCTCAACCTCGTAGTCGGGGTTGCGACGCTTGTCCTCGGAGCTGGGCGGTAGATTTTCTTTTGACGATGCAAGACTTTAAAATGTCCTCCCTTTAATATTTTTTTAATATCCTCAATTAAGCGAGAGATTATCCTCAATTGAACCGGTTGAAGGTTTCGACCCGTCTACTCTAGGGCTCAACAGTTTTGGAGCTATTCGTGAAACATACATTTTAGTACTATACCGGCGCTTTGTGAAACTTTTGTAGAAGCTTTTCTAATATGAGTCGGGACGGAAGCGACGTCGTCGCCATAGCGCGTCGTCATCGACGATCCGGCCGCCCGGTCGATAGTTTTTCTGAAGGAAACCGACGTGGTAGACACTGGTTACATGTCTTCTTTCTGTTGCAGACACCTGAGCGGCGCTCATGCACTGGACGACCGGTCGGCGGCCCAGGCGCGCGTGCAGCAGCAGGTGGTGGCGCAGCTCGAGCTGCAGCTGCGGCGCGAGCGGGACCGCCTGCGCGCCATGACGCGCCACCTGCACGCGGCCCGGGCCGAGCGGGTGGAGAGGGTGGAGAGGGACGAGAGGCCCTCCCCCCTCCTGCAGCACCACCAGCCGCCCCAGCACCACCAGCCGCACCACGCTCCTCCGCCGCCGCCGCCGCCGCCGCTCGCCTCCAAGCAGCAGCCTCCGCTGCCAGGTAAGTCGGGACTAGCTCCCATTCTTCGACTACTTCTAAAACTCTGGAGCATCTAACAGCGATGAACGATCTTGACCAGGTAGCAGAACTCGATAGATCTCAGACTATGAGATCCTCGTATCAACGTATCCTCATTGTATGGATAGTGACCCATTTTTAAGACGCAGTATAGCAAACTCTTTGAGAAGCGAGAACCTTCTGGAAGCGGGTAAAAGGCTCCCATAAAACCCCAAAGTATAAGCTCCCGAACGTCGCCATCTGCGCGTGTCATAGACCGAGCGAACCGATTTTCCAGCTTTTTCCCGACGTTACCCTCCTCCCTAGAATTATTCTCCCGTATATAAGAACCGTGAACGACGATGTTACCGAACTGCAGTTGCAAGGACGACGCTAAAACCGATTTCTTAGAGAGCCCCCGTTCAAAACTACCTCGAACCGAATATACTATGGATCGAAAGATAGGGGTTTCGAGCGATATGGTTGTTAGACAATCAAATGGTAGCAAACCTAATCTGACTCCCCTATAGGACGATCGCTATCTATCTGACCATATCCGACGGGTAAACAAACTGACCAAATTGATTTATATTGATTAGCAGTAATTACGAGTCGAGTGTTGTCGCGTGCCGTGGCGGCGATAGCGGTTGGGCACAATCATGGTTTCGTAGATTCTACGGAACTATGAAGAGCCAGGCCGCTATCCAGGCCAATTCAGTGACGTGTGTGCTACCGAAGGTAGCCGTAGATCAGACCGTACAATTCGCGCGTGACAGCTCGGCTCCCGGGCTTATGGCTGGCGACCTTACCCGTATTCGAAGAGCCTAGATAACCTGGAGAACGTCCGTCACAGTCATGACATCATGATCGAGATGGAGGTGTCCTCCAGGTGGCAAAGATAGTTGCACGATAAAAATTGGCGCGACCGCGTTCAGTTCTTTACGGCGATGCGACATTCGCTGACGTGGATGTTCCCAGGGGTAGACGCCGTGTAGCGACGATGCATCGTCCGCCGAGCCCGAAGATGTCCGATAGGCTGGAAGGGCTTGGCGTGCGGCTTCTCCGACGTCTTCGTGGGACAGGCAAGATTGCTGACTTAGCAGACGAATAAGTTCAGCGGTTTGTAAATCGATGAATCGAATTCTTCGTCGTTGAGAGTCGCGACGAGCCGGGCTCCAGTCGGGACGTTCGTCCGTCCGAGACTATCAGACGGAGTCCGGGATGGCTTCGGCTCGGAGCGAAGCTGTGATTCTTTCTCCGTCTGATTCTTGATGGCTCTATTTAATAGGGCGCGAGCGGATATTCTTTCCGCTCCTGACACAATTGTTTTCGTCTGCGATATTGCTGAAATTCCAGAATTAAATCTGGTTTTGCTTAATCACCGTCTAGGGTGCTTTGTTCATATTTTTTGTATCGATTGCCCAATAATATTTTCTTATGCGGCGTCTCCGAAGCGAGCAAGCATTTGTTCGAACTTTTTGAATGCGTTGCATTTTTGATGTTTTTGGAAACGCTCGAGTATATAAACCGGTTTTTTGTTTGTGCGCTGCGTAATAGGCGTCTGGATGGCATAATTTTGTTTATGCTTTTCCATGCGTTGTTCGTGCTTCGATGCAGTTTATCAATTTTGTTATATACGACAAAACAACTCGACTCCTCACCTTTCTCAGACTCTCGAACCACGATCGAGACTAAGGGACTTCTAGATCCCACAGTGCAAGTGCAACTAGATTTCACAAAGAAGTATCCTACCTTTAGCAATTGCTCGCATTGGAATATACATTCATCCATTACTGGTATCGAATTTTACCCACCTCGCTGTGTCCAGGCGAATAAGGAGTTTGTCTCGTTATTAACTTTCATCTTCTCTAGGGGTTCCGGCGTGACATGTTAAAGCTGGCATCGATAATGAGAGAGATCCCCTAATACGAAACGAAGATGGAGCAATAGTATTGAAACTACAACGATGTTTAAGTAATCCACTATGAATTTTCAAGGAATATGCCCCACATTAAAAAGATTCGCATAAAAGAGGCACGGAAGACGATCGTTAAGTTCTCCATAATGAACATTATGTCGTATTGTAAAAAAAAAACAAATGAATATTAAAACCGCCATCTTATCGAATGCGACCGCCATTTTGCTTTCTTATTGATGCATAAAAACAAACGCTGTAAATATTTTTTCGTTTGCAGGTTCTTCGGTGTCGGGAGGCTCGTCTCGAGCGCCCTCTCCGGCCGGCCCCATCCGCCGCCGCGTCAGCGATAAAACAGGAGTAACTATTGCAGGAGGTCAGCATCACTCCCTTAGTACGTCCTGTCAATGTTGTTTATTGTATTGTTTATTTAACCATAATTTTTAATGAGAATGTCGCAACTTGCAATAGTTAATCATCCATTGATATCCGTCCATTCTATAAATAACCGCAATAGATTATCATAAACTCTGATATAATATAAGGACGAGAGCGGAAAAGCTGGACGCATTTTCTCTGCACATAATGAAATCCATCAAATTAGTTTCTCATTATAGTTTTGCTTATTTTATTGTGATTTCTAAGCAAAGTTGGTTGTTCGGCTTATCGAAGCTCTGTGCAAATCTCCGCAGGATGTGCATATATCCAGGATTATTAAGACATACTTATTTAATACGTTTAATATATTTTGTGAAAAATTTAATCGAATTCCTCAGGTCTTCCCTATATGCTCGAAAGAGCCGGATTAGATGTGCAGCAAGGTAAACACTGGAATTTCTTCATCTGCCATATTGGTTTGAAACATAATTTAACTCTAGTTTTGAGCGTTTGATAATAGCTTAAATCTCTTGTGTAGTCTCATAGCAACGAATCTCTTATGCGTTCGATTGTAACGTTGTATTTTGCGTTTCCAGAAATCCAAAGAAATAGAGAATTTTATAAAAATGCCGATGTCAGACCGCCGTTTACGTACGCGTCGCTTATCCGACAGGTATGGTAACGAATGCATTATCGTAGGTCGCTCGCGATCGATTGTGTTTAATCTGAATTGTGGTTTGTTGCATAGTCCATCATCGAGTCGCCCGATAAGCAATTGACTCTCAACGAAATATACAACTGGTTCCAAAATACGTTCTGTTATTTCAGAAGAAACGCGGCGACGTGGAAGGTAAGAAGCATCTTTCATTTATTACCCATAGACATTTTTATATACAATATATATAAGTGATATAACCAACGTTATATATTATACGTATCCACTCTGTATAATTTAGATTTCTTACAGCTTTCGATAAAACAAAAATTGTCTAAATGTTAGAATACAAATATTAAGCTTTCATTGATAATTTAAAAAAAATATCGCTTTTGTGAATATATAATATTAGGTCGGCAGGAATATAATTGCGGTTTTTGAATTCTTAGCTAAGAAAAAAAAATACTGAGGTTGGAAATATATATATAATAATTCGAAATGCATTTTAGCTGCAGCTTCCTTGAATAACATTTAAATATCAGAAGGTCAAGGTTTATCGTTAACTAGCTTTAGCTAAGAATATTCTTTTGAACG
Source organism: Philopotamus ludificatus (assembly GCA_022495035.1). Classification (NCBI taxonomy): domain Eukaryota; kingdom Metazoa; phylum Arthropoda; class Insecta; order Trichoptera; family Philopotamidae; genus Philopotamus; species Philopotamus ludificatus. The sequence goes on from JAGXCT010035185.1 coordinate 54,131, forward strand.
GAAAACGAATTCCTGCAATGTATCGAAGATATTTATATCTGATATTGCTCTCCAAGATCATCTGTATTGTGTGCAAGGTGGTCTTCTTGCGAAGCGTAACGACCTTCTCTAATCCAGGTTTATTTCTAGCTAAATGTTCAAAGTAGCGTAAATACTTGGCATAGTATGACAACTCCACTTTTCGAAGGCGTTAATGTTTTTCTATACAGTCAGCCCTCCTATAACACTCTATTCTATAGAGTGGTTTATGCGAGAGACCCTCTTATAGCGCTTCCTTTTAGAGTGCCGTTTTTTTTTACAAAATGTTGAAATAAAGATAAAAATAGAACAAGGTCATATAAAATATGTAAAAAAAAAATGTATGGATGCCTAGCCTTCTATATAGCGGGTTTCTATGGCGTGGTCCTTATCTCGGCGCTATAAGAGGGTTGACCGTATTTCCTCACGATCTAGATTTTCACGCTTTTTTTCAAATTTATTCAAAACTTATAGTTTTGGACCTATAAATTACTCTCCATCAGATACATCATACACCTTTTTCAATTCTCAAAGCATTTCCGGAACCGATTTTCGGTAATATCCTGGTTCTTGGATAAGGTCGGTCGTCCTTTCACGTTTTTCTCTATATACTTCATGTCTGGCGAATACGGAAACTACCAATGTCAAGTTAAGCCAACACAACAATTTGTGAGAATTAGACGTTTAATACGTATTGACGAAATTTTCCGCATATTTGTTTATGGAATGCACTAGATCAGTGGTTCTTAACCTTGTTGAAGGTACTGAACCCCACCAGTTTCATATGCGCGTTCACCGAGCCCTCATATCATACGTCGTATCATTTTACGTAATATCGTACAATAAGTCGGGGGTTTGTTTTAACCTCCGACGAACCCGGGAGACTGATTTACCGAACCCCTGGGGTTCGATCGAACCCGGGTTAAGAACCACTGCACTAGATCTCATATCCATTATTTCTGCATATCGTTTTGAATCCTATATTGTGCTTATTTGTCGGAATTTGAGCAGAATCTTCTAGGTCTCTCGTCCACGACACGATTCGGTGTCGCGGATTGTTGCTAATGCTACTACTCGTGGGCAGGCCACATCCGATCTCACGACTGACTACCTGATCTATATTAGAAGAGCTTAGGAAACCTGGATGGCAACCGCCGAAACCTTGCTACACGGTATATGCTAACAGTTGGACGGAAGAAGAATAGAACCTGCAGAGAGGGGTGTTAGAGATCGGCATCTGGTCGAGGGCCAATTTCGTTCATTGGTCTATAGATAATGTGACCCGTGTGCAGACCGCAAAGTGCATTATTGAAAACAATCGAGTGTTAAATGCAGCAAACAAGAACCGCAATCGTATTCCTATCGACCTAACCTTTAAATGTTATGATTTGAAATAATTTTCTTATATATTGTCACAATATTACTGTTAACCCGAGCGAGTCGATTAGCCGACTCTATTGATTTTACACCACTGAATATATGTTTTCACGAGTTTTTTGTTTTGTTTACAATTTAATTTTGAAAAATGTGCAATGTTGAGGAAAATGGATGTCGCCGTGTGATGATGAGTCGATTAAAATGTAGAATGTTTGTGTTGTTGTCCGTGGTGGGCGCGCTTAGAACGCGGTGCGGCACAATCTGTCTCTGCACAAGTGTTTTGCCCGCGTGGAGAACGTGAAGGGAGCCGTGTGGACCGTCGACGAGGTGGAGTTCTACAAGCGGCGGCCGCAGCGCTGCTCCCAGCCCTCGGGCGCCGCCGCCATGCCGGCGCCCCTCGGCCCCGCGACCGGGTACGTGCCCCCGCGGGCCTCCCAACACATACCCACCTCTCTACCGCTCTTCCGGCTTTTACTTCTTCTTAACCTTTGCACCATCAACTGCCCGCCGCTAACTTCTTCTAACGCGCTTTGTCGTCCGCGCACGGTTGACGCAAAAGGTTAAGAATCGTTGTCGATTGCTCAAATTGATAAACACATCCGCGCAAAGGGATGATATTTTGATCGGTTTATGGAATAAGTAACGAAGACCACAAACACACCGACACGATACTCTAAACACAATCGTAGACGTCATGCACCCGACGTCTACGATCTAAACACACCCTGACGATCGACGATTGTCTCTTTTTAATGATATTCTGTTTCTGAAAAACCATTTCTGATCTGATCCACAGGATAAACAGAATCATTGTGAAAAAACATGAATTTGAATGAAACTCTTTGTAAAAATCATAACGACCGCTAATTCTTTTTGTGAAAAACAAAATGCCCGCTAATTCTTTTTGTGAAAAACAAAATGCTCGCCAATTCTTTTTGTGAAAAATTCATTAATTTGATGCGGTTTTGTTTCTCTTATTTTTTTCATATATATATATATTTGGCGCATTATTTTAAATTACACAAAAACACAACATCCATACGCGCAGTCAATCTCGTTATTTCTATATAAATTTTGTTTCAAATACCATTTTTTATATGATTAATACGATTTTCTGCGACGTTCGATGGATGACATTAACACATCCTACATTATTGTAGATCCAATACCACATAAAAATCAAAAAAAAAAAATACACATACAATAAATCGCTCCATCACAATGGAGTATCCACAATATAATAATAATAATAATAAATCCGAAATTAACGGCTAATGAAGAAAATATGATACACATTCACACAATTTTTCTATATATATATATAAAAATATATTTCTCACTATTTTCAATCTGTCTATTAGTACTAACTTTATATTTAATATGATTAATTCCAACAAATTGTAAATGTAACAAAATTAACATGTAAATATATATATATTTTTCTCCTAAACAATGATGGATGAAACACCATGGAATCACTATATATACACGATATTTTATTTTACACCCATATTTCGCTCGCTTAGATTCAGTCCTCGTAACCCACAAAACTCACGATGATTAATTACAAGGTTGAAAAGTGAAAACCGCAAAGTTGCCGCCTCATTCGCGCATCAATCTGGCGTCAGACTCTCGCATCTGGCCGCGAGCTCGTTGATTCCATGGTGTTTTGTCGATACGAGTTGGGGAAATGGAGTTTTGGTATTGTTGTTCGATGATATTTTCGTGTGCGTGTGTATGCGTGTGTGCGTTTTATTTTGTTTGAATATTCACCTTCTACGTACCATGGTTGTTGTACACAAAATTGGTGGTGTAATTATTTTTGCTTTTTCGTGGGGTGATATGAAATTATGCATAATTTAATTATTTTGTAATTGTGCGTGTTTGCGTATTATCTATCTTGTGGTGATTATTCATACCGAATCTACGCCTAGGAAATACCACTTATTAAGTTCGCCGGAAAACTATGCATTTCTTACCCAAAGAGACGTGAATTATACCTACTTGAATATATTTTTATGAGAAAATCATTTTTAGAAAGACAGAGAGTTGCTATACAATTTGACACCGTTTAAGAATAAAAAGGAATAAGAATAGTTATTTGTCATTTTTTGTGTATGGATAAATTTGAGATTAATCAAAATTATAAAAAAAAAAACCGTTGTAATTGTCATATAAAACGGATAACATAAAGATAATAAACAGCATTGAAAGGGTTAAAAGACTGAAGCTAGAAATACAACTACAGATTTTAAAAACAATCGAGGTTTAATGTAATTTAAATTTTACTGTAAAAAAATGTGGATTATGATTTCTGATGATCATCAAGATTCATCGTATTGACCCTTTCTTTAGCTTCGGAGATGTTTCTCGCTAATTTATAAATTATTTTCTCTATCATCTTAGTAAAAAATGATAAAAAACAACAGTATCCAGTTTTACACGATATTAAGCTAGCCGTACCGATGAGGTTTATTTGGGACCCCAAGTTTTAGATTTTTCTTGAATAACTCTTTTAATATAAATCCTACAATCACAAACTCTTTGTACTTGTCTAAAAGAGTCTAAAGAATAAACATTACAAATAATCATTGTCCTTATTGTCCGTAATTACGAAAAATAAAACAAAAACGCTTCTATTGCCATGGGCGCAATATTTTTTCTAGCTCGCATCCGGTACAATGTGCCGAGTGAGAGTGAAACCGTGCGATTGACAAGTGCGGCGAAAACTAGACGGTCGGACTACCGGCGGCGTGTCCTAAGTCTGCGGCGGGACATCGCAGAGTGCGTGTGTCATTTACGCGTCATATTGATTAGCAAAGAAATCCAAAATACCGTCTAAATTATAAAGCATGTCATGAATAACTATTTTTATTCTTAGAGTAATGCATTTTTAATATAAATGCCAAGATTTGAAATGCTTGGGGTCTATTTTCTGTTATAAATAGACCCCCTTCGGACGCCGCGGTTGTTTTCAAGCCGTCGTGACGGATCGGTTAACACCGTTAGACAATTATAAACATAATGTTTAACTTAGAAACTAATTTAAATTGGTTAGTCACCATAGTATTTCGTTATATGGTGTATTGTCAGCTATCGTCAACTAGCGATACTCGAACTATAAAAAAAGGTTAAATATTGTTAATTTTTCTCTCCGATTAGACTAATTACCTAACACAGTGATGACTAACCTTTGAGCACGTTGATATTAGCAACCCTCGCAAAAACATAATTAATTTTTGATATATTTATTTATTAAAAACAAAAAAAACTCTATATTAATGTTTTTGTGGCCGAATTAGAGTTAATATAATAATTGTGAATAAAGACATTTTTAGGTAATCGGTTCGGTAAAAAAAAAAAGGGAAATCGGTTCCATGCACTCTAAGCATCTACTCTTTGTACTGATGGTACAATTATTTTACAGATTGTACAGAAGAATCTTTAAGAAAAACATCAGTGTTGACCCACTTGTGAACATTGAGCTGAGGAATGTTTTCCAGACCCTTATCCTCAAGAAATACCGTAATTTCTACAAAACGCTCCACAAATTGCTCAAATATTTTTCCTGCTCTCACATAATTTGACATCAGATATAGATTTAATCATCTTTCAATAAAAATGCTATTAAATTTACTATTTTTATTACAACTGACGCGTGTCATAGGTTCGCCATCACTGGATTAGACTCACTAACTAGCACAAAAACAATATTTTGCGAGTGCAAAGGGTTAAAATGATACGAATATTTGGATACTAGCGTAGATATAAGGTACTACAGTAGATTCCGCTTAATTGGGGCACATCGGACCCAAAAAGTCTGTCCCAAATAGGCAAAGTTTAGGGTAAAATTGTAAAAATAACATCCATACGATTATGTAAAAATAATATAATCAAAATTACTACGGCGTGTGCGAGAGTCCCTCATATAGCGCTTCTTTCTAGAGCGTTGTTTTTTACAAAACGCACAATTTTGAAGGTCAAATTGGATATTTCGTAAATATTTTGTTGCCCTTTGGTTGAAAAATACAATTAAAAAAAAATAATGCTAAATTTTAAATGGGCGCCTAGTCTTCTATATGGCGGGTTTCTATAGCGTCCCAATAAAGCGTTATCTACTGTATATTTTTTATATGAAATGTGTGTAATGCAACGCTCTATCTTTACGAAGTATATTATTAATTCGACGGTCTCTGCACAGTGGTACAATGAGTGGTGTTTCAGAGGCGATGATTTACGAATCTCAGTATCTGTTTCCTGCATGGGTGCTTCACTCTATCTTTCTGTCTCACCTCTGTTTCGAAGCAACAGCGGCGAGCGGCCGTCTCGACTCGCAACATCTTCATATGACTGTCCAGACGATGGGAGTTATCACACAAACTCTTGGTTAACCTTGGTACGGAGTGTATATTAACACGACATCTCTGTCCGACGCAGATGCGAACGAAACAACTGTAGGATTAACAACAACAACCCATTAGGAATATTTAATTATTTTTTTTATCTGAAACAAAATAACTTTATATACACAAAAAAAAACAATCAATCACACATCCATCGACGACTTGTGTTTTATTTGGCACGCATCGTCGATTCATGGATCATCCATCTAGGATATATATTGTACAGCAGGATTATTATGATTAACAAATTTTTAATTTATTTTTTTACTATACATTTGTCCGTGTGAATATTATTAGAACGCGATCCGGACAAATTTGTCCCTGCACAAGTGCTTCGTGCGCTACGAAGACGACTTCGGGTCATTCTGGATGGTGGACGATGCCGAGTTTGTGAAGCGTCGGCACCTGAGCCGCGGCCGGCCGAGGAAGTACGAACCTAGTCCCACCGGAGGACCACAGTAAGGCCCAACATTAGATCCACCAGCCGAGGCCATAACTAATTTTTGAATATAACCCCAATTTAGATCAGGGTCGTACCCCCCATCTCTCTATCTATCTCTCTCTCACTCTCTTATATATATATTTATCTAACACACACATTCAACAGTAAATTAATTAATTAATAATGAATTGACAATGCGAAAGATGTAGACTATATGACCCTTATCTAAGTTGCTATGAATCGATATTCAATCAGTATACAAATCTACATAGTTGAGCCGATACATCTTTGATCCGTTCGCAACGTGCCACTGAATTATTCTCACGCTCGAGAGAAATATTCAGAGCAATCAGCCTCAAACAATTGTATCTGTCAACTATTGGATTGTTGAACTAAATATATATAAATAAAAATTAAATAGTACCAATGAAAAATAAAATACATTCAGCTTCCCTTTTGATCATTTTATGATTTCGCATCGTCCAAATAATATTTTAATAACACAATATGTTTAGTTTAATAACAATGATACCGTTGTGTGCTTAGTTCTGAAGTCATAGTTGGGTCCATGTTGTCTTATATATTTTTGGATTTATTTGAAATTAGTGCCATCTTAGATTGATTTTTTAGGCTTTGAGTGGTGCGGTAAAGGAGATCACTGCTAGGATTCGATCCGCGTTTGCGACGATGACCACTTCACCCCACTACCACTGCTTCTTAGACTCTTAGAGTTTCGATATGATTTTGATTAGCTGTCGCGGCTGTTAATGTGCTGATGTTGTTAGCCTGCTGAATTAAACATTTTTAACGTATCAACGACGCGGGATCGTCATCTCACACTGTTCTACGATACGATAACGATTCATCGTCGCCACGAGAACAGATTCATTCAGTTAATCGCAATACATATTAATATTGTTTGAGATGATTTGTATTGGCGGGCCGTTCGCTGTGCTGCTGACATTTTGTTTGTTTTACTTTCGACTATCGTTAAAATCGGACCATTGCATATAGATATATAATATATATATATATTGAAAATCCGTTACGATGGCCCGATTTTATTACTTTGGTATGAATCAGTGATTGTTGTATTTGCCTCTATGCGTTCCTTGATCGTTTACGTTGAATTATGGTCGCTTGTTTTATTTACGCTACATAGAATTACATTATTGTTTGATTAAGATTCGATCTCGTGCATAATATATATACGTATTCAATCCGTAATGCGATTCAAATGGTTGTTACGGACGCGTTACGGAATGAATTCATCGTCGATTTTGACGTACGTACGATTTAGCGGTGAAATATTAACGCTTTGAAGAGTATCGGCGCCCGCATCGCATAATATTTAATTACACGCTTTTAATTTCAAATCAACTAGTATTATTTCTTTCCATATTAATATACGATAGATAATAAATGAAACAAATGTAAATGTAAATCGTAAAAAAGAAATAATACTAATACACGGGTGTAAAAGCGCATGATTAAAAATGATGCGACGCGGTGTACGTACACGGTACGTCGTACTCGTCAAAGAGTTAAAGTTTTGGTGTTTTATTATATAAATTTATATGCAAAACAACATGTTTTCGATGCGTATATTATCACCACACGTTATATACCGGACGATTTAATTAACAGGGGATGGCTTGTACTAATCTGCATCTTGTTTTCCGTATGTGCAATATCGGAAAAGGCTTATCGTTGAATGGTGTTTAATGCATGTCGCTTTTTGAGGTGCTTGTCTTAATGTATATATTTGATCGATCTCGCTGGTTGCATCTCAATCATAATTCACATGGATATCGATTGAACGATATCTCCCGGTGCAGACGTTCGGTAAAAGATTTAAGCGTTTAAATTGCGCAAGGTAAGAGTTTTTACTGATTACTATAAATTTTATTCTCTCTCTCTCTCTTTCACTCTCATTCAATCTTTTTAATATACATCTTTTTATTCTTCATCTTTATTGTATTTGATAAAAATATTTATATCGACGAATGTTGCGATTAAAAACTATTTTTCTACGAGATAAATTCATTTCGATGCGTAACTAACGCCGTTCATTAATGTAAATTCAGGTAAGTATGCAAATTTTATTATCAATGTTTACTCTGCATGCATTTTTAATCTAAATATTAACACTTTCGCATGTTTTTACTAACTCTCTTTTACGATTTACTCTCTATTTTGAATCTTTTTATACATCTTTTATTCTATTTTTCATTCCTTTTTATCTATATATCTGAAACATACAGATAAAACACACAATCCTATTAAACATGATACACAAAAAAATAAAAAATGGTTTCATCAATTTACATTCAACACGATTTTATACTTTCCACATAATAACGATACTTTCCCTTAATTTCGGGGTATGTATGGGGAGGCTCCCATGTTTTATTGTCCACTATATGATTCTATTCATTGATATATTTAACATAAATTTTTTGATATATAAATAAATAATTAAAAAAATTTTAACAAATGAATATTAAATATTTTTAAATAAATTGATTGCACAATGTTTATATTATTTTGATGATAATTTTCAGGTGTATGATGTCACAAAGTCCTCCAATGTTGCATAGCCCTCAGGGCTATAGCGAGGCATTGAAAAGAAATCTTCAGGTCAGTGCGATTATTGACTCATATTTATTCGTCGCAACATTAATTTTCTACGATGAACAATTGACGATTCGTCTATGATGTTATACTAATTTATTCATACTTTTTAGGGCATGATGGAAGATTGTAGTCTTCCGTATATGGGTCCTGAAGATCATATTCCAGCCCATGAAGATTATCAGTCTCTTCATGATGAGTACAGGTAAAGATAATTAAATATTTACGCGCATTCCTTGATTTATTCAGGATTAATTCTAATTAAAATAAGATTAATGGCTCCAAACAAGGGTTTTACGTCAGATAGCATCTGCTAAACTAAACTCATTACGGCTAGAGTTCGATACAGGATAAATAAAATAAGCTTACCATGTACGAAAAGAAAGTAATAATTATTTCTATAGCGTTCCCTGCTGTAGAGCGGTTTTCTATAGCGTGTGCGACAGTCCCTCTTATAGTGCTTCCTTCTAAGGCGCCGTTTACTGCAAAAGGAAAAAATTTCAAGTTCATATTACATATTTTGTCAATAAAAAATATATGCCGCGCGAAATAAAGGCCAATGATTTTTGATTGACTCCAAATTTTAACACGCGCGTGAACAAACCAAAAATATAACAAGGTCATTTAATATTGGGAATGGAAAAATTTATTGATTACGTTAATTTTACAAAATACAACTAAAAAACCTAACCCCAAATTTTGTATGGATGCATAGTCTTTTATAGAGCGGTTTTCTATAACGTGGTGCCTATCTCGTCGCTATAGGAGGGTTGACTGTATTTCACATTTTTTAGACGGATAAAGCAAGTCGACGAGATCTTCAAAATCAGAACAAATATTTAAATAGATCTAGTAAATCTAGAACCAGTGGTGAGTTTGTGTAGGTCTTACCGATTTACCTGCTTGGGGTCGATTCGATCGATGCTATATATATCGTGTAAGACGGAGACAGATCATCTACACGCCCTAAATATGATCCACTACCCTCAAATACTAGGAGAGGACTGATGATCTCTTGGCGCTCGTGGGTTTTGGCCTCAATGTGTTTTTTTTTCCATTGGGTCCTATCCAGTAATCTTTCTATCTCACATCTTCAGTATTATAAGATTGAGGTTCTAGGTTGAGCATACGAGCATTCGTTTTCTCGGTCGGTCTCTTATAGCGTGGTCTTCATTCGTTGAGGATTCTAGCGACACCGGAGGGAGTCTCTGTACATGATATCAACCCCCTCGATTAGGTCGTCCAGCACGTGGTTATATTTAATGAACTACAAGCCAAATATTCTATGGAGTATTTTTCTTTCGAAGGTCCGTAGAGCATCTTTGCTTCTCTCAGTCATTCACAAAGTACGAATTATGGTTATGAGGAGGAAACTAATCTATTTTTTATGATAGTGAATGTTATTGAAGAAATTTTGTGTTCCAACTTCAACGATCTCAGTAGAAACTTCTTTGATAAATTTTACATTAACCATTTCCTTTTCTTTTCCATATATTACAGTCTTAATTTAATAATAACCTCAATATTTTTCCTTTAAAAGATTAATATATTTAAAATAAATGAGGTATAGTATGAACATACTCTACGAGTTTCATAATGTGGTCTCTATTATATTTTTCACAAAGAGTTTTCTTTGTAAAGAGGGTATGTGAAAACAATAGGCGAATGTTTACCGATCTGATGAGGGAGAGATAGACAGAATAATCCTTGCATAATGCTTTCGGCAAACTATTTGCTATTTGAATAACCTACGAACTGCTCCGGGGACTCCATTGTGTTGATATTCGACGTGTGTTCGTTTGATGTCGTGCATACATCTCATTGAATATTTACGGTTTTTAATTTGTTTCAGGTCAAGTTTGATGAACGGCTATGCACAGTCGGTGCAGGGTGATCGCCACAACGACATAAAGCCGGAGAACTTGAGCTCGTCGTCCGACGGCCTGATGGCTCGCCACAGCCTATCGTCGATGGATCAAGTCGACGTCAAACCAAATCTATTTAATTTAAAGAACGAATACAGCAACCAACCAAATATTCACCACACCAAGTCTGATTACGGTAAGCCGGATTATCAAACGTCGGAGGGCGGCATCGCCAATTACGACTCGGACTACCATCGGCAGATGGACGACGACAGGGATCAGCCGTCTTCTCAGAACTGCGAAGAAAACAACGGCAACCTGAGAGTTGTCGACAATCACAGCCGCAAGGGCAGCGACGGCAACGTCGTCGATATGATCGACGACGAGGACGACGACGACATGGAGGAGGCAGAGAATTTGTCGCTGAATAACAACGGATCAAATAACGAACATTCGCATATGGAAAAATTCAACTGATTCTCGTACTGATATTATTAGTTCACGATAACGAATTAATATATTTAACAAAAAAAAAAAAGAAAACAATAAGAATAAATTATTTAAATAATTTATAATATTTATTGATTGATACGTGATTTTTATTATTATTATTATTATGTACAGCGCAGAAGTAACGTGGACTGTACAATTACCAAAATGTTGATTTTTTTTTTATTAATTATTTATAAATGTAATTCACATCCACGTCATATTGATATACGATTATGTTTTCTTATTTTGATGATACTTAAATATTCTCTAAACGTGTATACCAAATAGTGTGTTTTAATCTCATATTTCAAATTAAGATCGTTTATCGTTAGAAAAATAAGGAAATGAGGGTTAATCGGGATTAATATGACTACATTTTAGCATAATTCTCATCATATGTAACTCATCCGATGACCAGATTGTATACAATAATAGTTTTTATCTGTAATATTTACAGAAATTAAGCCCAACATCCTCTTAAATGTTCTTTATACATTTACGGTCGAGCTAAGAGTAATGTCATATTTTCACAAAATCCCCCATTTTTAAAAGGAAGATGTAAAAGGACTTTATGTAAATGAATAAAACATTTGATCCTTTAGATGCGGTATGTTATTTTTAAGTGTTGCAAAAATTGCACATCTATATTTATACATCAATCATTTTCATTAATTAATGCTCAATTATTAACACTTTTTAAAAAAGTGAGAATAGTTCGGTGACAGAAAAAAAATCTTTTTTTTTACGAAGGAATATCAGAATTTGAATGAGAAATATTCAATAGTATTCGGATAGAAACGCTGTGATTATTACAGGGCGTTGAAAATATCCTCAACTCGCATCTAAAGGGTTAAAAAATGTATGTAACATCTCGTATTACTTTTAGCTCTTCCCGTTAGATCCCCGATGGGATTACAGATCATAGTTTGAATACTAATTAATTTATTATATCGTCGGATAAACATATTCGTAGTGCTATAAACTATTTATTATGATTTGACAATAATTTTTTTATTCAAAAAATTAATCGGAATCCGCGTCTTTGTTACGGGAGATGAAATTCACGACGATTACGGTAGAAAATTAGCATGAAATTGAATCACTTCAAAAGCATATCTCTTATTAATATGCGTAATGTAAAATATAGGAATCGTAAGTGAAATATACTATATTTAAGTACATAATTTACATAATTAATTAATTAATTAATGCTAATTCTGTTCGTTTTACATAATCCGTGAATTACATAATTGTATAGTAGTTTGATGTGCACTGTGTATTTATTTGGTAGATTTTTTGTGAATCGGACTATAACTTACGTATATCCAATCTATGCCAAAGTATCGGCAATAAAATTTTTGTAAATATAATCATGTAACGTGTAAGATTTGATGGAAGCCATTTAAAATATTTATTAACGGATGATGATAAACGTGTTTTTATATTACGTGTATTCTATGAGAAATAACATTCTACTTCTTAATTACCGAATACGATTTAAATAATAGCGACTAGCGATCGGATAAGTTTTACAATAAAATAACATTTTAATCGCTCTCATTGGTGTTTACAATAATACTTCATTATGTAAAATTAGAATGTTAACGTATACGGATCACAACTAGTAATTAATAAAATTATTCTTAATGAAATTTTTGCCGTAAACGATTTTATAGCTGACCGTACAAATTCCCCATCATTAGTAATCTCGTTTTATTCTTTATTTTTTTTAGGGATCTATTGATTTTATGATAATTAGTGTTCGACATTCCCGTATCGTATAATTTGTTTTTTTAATAAAAAAAAAAGTAAACATGTTTATACTTAGACGTCTATACAACGAATTTTTAACATTTTTTCTGTATCAAATTAGTCATTACGATAATAATATTTAAAATTTTACATTTGTAAATCTAACATTTATGATATAGTCGATTTAGTGATTAATAGCTTGTTACTGTGTCATCTCAATTGTTGCATTTATTTGTAATATATTTTTTGTTAACTATCTTTATAGCGTATTTTTATCATTATATACTAGTATGTGTTCACTGTTAGTGAAAAAAAATTGTTTATATAATATTTAATATGATAATTATACTTTTTTTCCGCAAATGTGCTGATCACCTCGTGATAATTGAGTACTCGATTCAAAAATATAAAATATTACGCTCGCATTTCTGCAAAAAATAAATATAAAAATATTTCCGATCATACGATATGCTGTGATAAAAACGCGAGCGTAAATTTAACATTGAATCGGTCCATATTTCCTTATGCATTTGTAAAATGAGGCATTTGAAGTTTAGCGATAGATTATCTCATCGTCTTTAAAATAATGTATGATCAAAAAAAAAAAATTATTATTCACTTGTCAAATCTGTAATATTTAAATATCTTAATCGCAATATCGAATGAGTATTTTGTAAGTAGACCGAATGATAATAATATTAGTGTCTATGTGTAAATAATAGATAAACGTAATATATAATATTAATATTAATATAATCATTCTATACCAAAATTTTTGAGGATTTCATACGACAATGCATACCGGGCTCGTAATATAATAGAAACACTAGCTAGCATATTTATTTAATAATTTATCGGATTTTATTTAATTGTATAAAACGTTTCCGTTCAACTCGTTAAATATAATATTTGCACTACAAAACGTATCACAACTACATTTACTACTTTTTTTATCTATTTCATATACAGTCGTCACAAAAAAAAATCGTGTTGTTCTCGAATTAATTTTTTTATTAAGAAAATCACTCAAATCAGATTAATATTATCATTATCATCATTTACCAGACATGAGACACTCACTTGCTGAGCGTATGGGCCTTACCAGACTCTCGAATGGTAGTCGTGACCAAAGTAACCTGAGTCTCACACATGACGTGAGGGCTCTCCTTTTGTGTCCATACCGTGGGGACCCAAGTCCTCTTGGTATGTGGTGAGTTACCCTCTCTTGGCCATTGCTGGCATTGGATGTACATCTTTTACCCTGTTGGTATCGGATTTTACCCTCCCGACTGTGTCCAGGCAAGTAGGAGAGGGTTTGTCTCGATATTCGTTACCTTTTCTCTAAGCGTTATATGCTTATAACAAGTCATAAGTGACAAGAGTCGCAAATGATTATTATTAACCTTGTCCAGCAATAGTAATCCTTTCATCGTAGAGAGACCTCGAGTATCGAGACTTGACCATTTAACTCGGTCAACAGGTTAGGGTTTCCTTCCCAGAATTTATGCTGGTTCTGTAATTTGAAATCCGTTAGAGACTAAATATATATATGCACATAAAGATACATACATACATTAACATATTTTGGGTTTTTTATATATACATTTTACATAAAACGTTGCTATAAATCGATTGAAAGGCTTCTTCTTGTACAACTTCAATCCTTGTAAGACCCTCAATATATGTCACGCTAGCATCTTAGTTTATTGAATTGGAAAGTCGGAGCCTACTCTTCTTCATAGGAGTTCGTTAGAAAGAGTTTCGTGAATATGATTCTCCATCCTTATTAAAGTCCAAGTCCCACATATAATTTTACAAAGAGGGTTCCTCAAAATTAGTTCTCGAAGCGTCTTGAGTCAAAGCATTGTAGTCCGACTATTATCTTCTATTTCATCTTCCTTATGGGTTAGCTTTCTGAACTGAAACCTTTATTGAAATTTCAAATATTTCAGACGTTAATTGTGGAGAAAAAAGGAATATCGAGTATCTAACGTACTAAAAAGAGACAGGACTTGAAATTGTTTGCAAATATTGGAAAAAAGTGAATCCTTTAAAAAGGAGTTCTACTGTATTAGATTTATTACATTTTTTTATTGTTCTAATTGAGTGTTATCGCATATCAGGTATCATTTTCATTTGTAGTCTTCATTTTCTTCTACTCGGCGAGAAGAAATGGTTCTTCCACTCCAAGGCTGGATCTTCGGCTAGTCTTCTTCTACTGCTTGGTTTTTATTAATAATTGTAGAACTTAAGACCATGCACTATACGTATCTTGATGTTCTCGGTACTTGCGTGGAAGCTGAAGAATTGTGGTGTTTCACTTAATTGAAGTCACAACTGTTTCTCAGCCAGTAAGAGATTCCAGATATTATGAGTAAAAAAATAGTAGGAATTGAAGCAATCTTGGAACACTGAGACAATAATAAATTCCAGCCGATATATATTTTTATTTTTATTTAAGATCTCCATACTCAGGGCCCTTCAAAATTTAAAATAAAGTTGTGGGCAAGAAAATAAAATCAATGGTATTAAAAACCCAATGGTAGAAAGCCAGGAAATATCATTGAATATTTTTTAATCGTCCTAATTTCTGTCTTACGGTTAGTTTTAAATTTCTTTCTGTATAGTTTTGTCTAATATATTGAGTTCCCTAAAATTTACAAGGCCCCAGGCAGCAGCTACTCTGATAGGCCCTCTCCATACTTTTACTGGATCGATAATGGGAATGGTTCTTTCTATGCATCTCGGATAATAGCATTTTTGTACTCAGTGTTTTAATAGTTAATTTCAGAATGTAATGAGATATTTCATTTTAAATCCAAACTCTTTCATTTCAAGAGATTTATTTTATTTTTCCGTTCAAAGTAGTTTCTCTTATACCGTGTGGGGTGAGAATCCTATGTCTTGATAGGAAATTTGTGATGAAATCATTAGAACCACTTTCACCGTAATTTGTTATAAATATTCTCTGACTTATACTTAGGATATCTATTATATAACATTTTTTTACCCTTAAAAAAAAAAAATAAAAGAAAGGCAATGAAATAAATGATGATACATTTTTTGGTGACGACTGTATATACGGTTCTGTAAAATATAATATTCCGGGGCATTCTGCATCGTTATAAAATATTTTACCGTTGCACTTGTAAAAGATTGACTTTGTATTATCTTAAAACGCATCCAATTTGATTTTATGATATAATCGTATCCTCTCAACGCATGCATATTATTGATCATTATGCATCGTAATGAAAAACTTATCTAATTAATTAAACACATTTGTTTCTCATATGCAATTTAAGTATTTACGCCTGCGCTGATAAGTTTTAACGACGTTATAATAACGAGGAGTCGGATCGATGATTCAATAGTTACCGTTATATTAGCACACATGGGAACAAAGGATTGAAAAGAATCGACAAGTGCAATAGGTTAAGTGTGCATGTACGTAGACCTCGTAAATTATTATCGCTACCAATAACCGAGCTTTAGTCATCGGTGAATATATTTAAACTTACAAATTAATTACTCTGTAAATTGTTGGATAATAATTTATTATTATATTTCGTTAAATAGTCAAAATGTGAAAATGAGGGTAAAACTTGCCATATCAAACTTGGTAGGCAAATGGATTATGATGGTTTATCAATGAAGTAAACCCATGTATTGATTAGTCGTTGTGCGAACGATTGTCATTGAAAAAAAATCGTTTCGATTCATCTCAATTTTTATTTATTGATTTATATGACAATCTATATCCGCGAGCGCAATCGACCGATCTTTGTGTTTAATTTTTTATGTTTAAAAATAAACAGTCGTAGGATACGCTATCGATTCAAAATATTCCATAAACGTATAATAATGTAGTCATTTTAGTCGGTAAGACTAGCTATCGTCACTCGTGTACCAAATCTGATTTATTTCTTGCATATATTAATTAAAAATTAAACATAGTTATTAATGTTTTGTGTAGCCGTATGTACATACTTATTGATTTGTACATGTCTGTAACGGAGAAAAACTCGATATGTTAAGCCATCAAATGACAGCCATAGATTTACTGATAAAAAGTATTCAATAAAGAATGTTAAAACAGTGCTGGTGGTGCATGAGTCCGCATTACATCCGATCCCTCGTAATATTCATGCGATTAATAATTATGTTACACTCACCCATTAAGTCCTAATAAAGTATATTTTACAGCAACCCACTGTACTTTTACAGCCTATATTATACTTTTACAACCTATACTATACTTTTACAACCTATACTATACTTTTTATAACCTATACCAGGGATGGCGAACGAGTACCCCGCAGGTCACAAAGTGACTCGCGTGTGAAATTATCGAACCCGCTTGAATTTTTAGACATAATTGTAAAAGCCTTAATTTAATAAAAAATAAAATGATTTCTAATCTGCTACTAATATCACTAGATGCCGCCACATCTTTAAAAAAAAGAGCTAGAGGTGTGATTAGGGTTATAGTAATAATTGATAATTTTGGCACTTGGTTTTTTATTGTTAATAAAACTTGTAAGCCTATAAAATAAACCTATGTGACCCGCCACATGCATTTAATAAAAAAAAATATCAAATTTGACCCACTTGGGAAAAAGGTCCGCCATCCCTGACCTATACTATACTTTTTACAACCTATACTATAATTTTTACAACCTATACTATACTGTTTACAACCTATGCGATACTTTTTACAACCTATACTATACTTTTACAACCTATACTATACTTTTTACAACCTATACTATACTTTTTACAAACTATATAATACTTTTACTAACTGGAATAAATACTGTGCAGTTCGATCTTTATTGAAATGAGAGGTTTTAAGGCTTATTTTACGTTCTTCTCAAACATTCATGTTTATATATATATATATATATTTTTATTATTAATAAAATATTTTACTGATTCTGCTCTTTTAACTGATCCGTCACGGTGACTCAAAACCAACCGCGTCGTCCGAAGGGAAATGCCCAAAGCATAAATTCTTCATCAATATCTTGATTTTTTTTTAAAAATTGTTTCATAATTTGGTCGATGTTTTGGATTTTTTTTTAGCTAAATCAATATGTAAATAAAATGAAACCGATACTTGACGATATCCCGTCTAACAATTAGGACGCAGCTACTGATGAGCCGACATGGAATTTTGCATGACTTGCGTGTCACTGGTATACTTTTACATAGCACATTTGGCACATCGTATCGGATGCGAGCGAAAAAAACATCGCACCGTGACTACAGAATCTAATATTTATTTGTTTTTTTATTTTTTTCCCAATTGCAGACAATAAAGTCAATGATTATTCATAATATTTATTTTTTAGACATTTTTAAACAAATACAAATAGTTTGTAATTTGTAGGGCTCATATTAAATGATATATTCGAGAAGAATCAAATACAAGGAGTCCCAAATATACCCCATCGGCACGGCTAAGGGAATGACAAATTCGGCACTGCTTCGTTGCCATTATTTGGTATATATTTGCAGATATGTAAGGTATGAATGAATATATATAGCCATTACTAGAATCAGCCAATACATACGAATAGCCCATTTATTTGGCTTATTGGGATTATATGTCATTAAACAATTTTTTCCCTTAAAATGTACAATAGATTCGTCAACCACTATTTCTTTCAGGACTAGTGGAAAATTATCTTCTCAGATGAAAGTAAATTGAACTTGTTTGACTCGGGGTATTTGATATGTAAGGAGAAAAACAGGAGAAAGGTTTGACGGAAAATGCATTATTTCTTATTTTCACAGATTAAAGATTTACTTGAAAAACTTGGTATTTCAACATTGCCATGGTCAGGTTTTAGCTCTGATTCAAATATTGATACAATTATGTAATCCAATTATACCCGAGTATCTACTTCACAAAATATATCTATTTTTTGTTTACAAATACAGAATAACTAGTATTATTAGAAAAAACCCTTTGGATATTCTATGAATTTACTTGAAAGAATTACCCGAGTATATTTCAACGACTGCTACTGTATTTAATTATATTTTATATTTATTCAGTAAGTAATTCAAGAGTAATTTCAGTTTTTGCTATAAGAGGGGGGGACCATGGGCATAGTAATTTTGGGAGCCGCTGATTTATATGATGATATAGGATTGGGAAGGGTGAATCCCAATGAAAACATCCTCTTTTTTAAATATTTTTATTAACGATACATAATGTCAAATCAAGAGTGGCTCATAAATGTCAGTTACGTAAAGATTTCATGTTCACAAAAATACACATTTATGAAATAGAATTTAAACTGCGATAACGACATCATATATATATATCACCACTGTGACGCATCTAAAATATTCAGCAGGCGAATAAAAAAATTATTCATAAAAATTTGACAAAACATTATGATAGAGGTCAATAAAATACGTAACAATAAATAATTCAGATCTCTCGACACATTTAAAAAACATTTCATTACAATACATAATTTATTAATCAAGATGAAGCTTTTCACTATTCACTGAATAAAAAATATATTCAATATTATACAAATTGATGAGTGCACGGAAACGTTATAATTAAATATTGCAATAAAAAATATAAAATGATAACATTATTATTACTATTATTATAATTTGATTTAAATAAATAAATTAAACAACGAAAGCAGCCATCTAAACAATTAAAGCCAAGGTAATTATTAAATATATGTGTCGATAAATTGTAAAAAAAAAAAAAAACCACAAGATTTATCTTGTAATATGCACATGCTGTTAAATTAGTGCGGCAACATTAGCATATAAAAAAAGTACTTAAAATAATTGCAATTCGAAAATCAAACGATTTATTCATTGATCGGATCAAAAGTCGTTTCGATTAATTTTTACGAAATATGTGATGTACGTATAATGAAAATGACTTATTTAATTATTAAAGCATAATTAGTAAAAACACAACACCAAATAAAATATATATATATAAGCGCCATTAAAATAAGACAAATTTATTTTATAAACGGGACATCGATACAATTTAATTTTTAATATAACCGTCAATCTAAGAATGGGGGATCTAAAATTTGCGTTATCTCTATAATAACTACTCAATATATTATAGAATATATTTTTTATTTTTTAAAAAAGAGATATATTATGTATAGCGCAACAAGCTTAAAAATCCAGACGCTTCGTCACCTACGTTTCTATATATTTTTAATGTCAAAACAAGTCGTTTACATGAAGCGATCGCGCGAATAACAATAATCTGCATTTTTAGGCTTGCCGTACACTTTACACGGATACACACATTCATCAATGAAATAAATATTAAGAATAAAATCTATGTCATTAATAAAATCTAGTAATATCAATATATTTTTGTACTAACTATCATAAATATATATATATATACATATATATATATATTTTGTGATGACAATACAATTTCATGAAAATTTGGCAACCACTGTGCACGTTTTATCTTATAATCAAGCAATATATCATATTTATATTTAATATATTTGAAAATTTAATTCATTATTACTTCAATGTCGATAAATATAATATTTTTTTAATATTCAACATGCTAAATTATATCGTTTATTCAATATATGCGGATGAAATATAGTCGTTTATTCAGGCGAAGCATAATTATTTATATATAAAAAAAAATATATATATATATATTCATTTCACGATAATAAAATTGTGGTAAATGAAAATTTTAATAAAAAAATCTTATTTTAACTACGGCTCCATATAGTCATCACGTGTTCATGATTGAAATACGAAAGCTGGTGCTTATGAATTGTATTGTGCTGTTAAATGTCATCAACGTATTCGAGGCGTAAAAATTATGTACATCCAATAAATAGCCGCTCCTGAACGGTGACGTACGTCAATATAAATCATAATAACGAAGCGTGAGAGATGTGTTCCATTGCAATTTTAGATACTTAATACTATGAATTTGTAGGTTATAATTATTAGCGAATGATTATTGAACTCGTGACTTACGATCAGTGACGCTCGTCGAGATTTTCGAAATCTTGCGGTTTCGCCAACCACGTCTGTGCGATAATGCGCTACGATATTACAATAATTCGATCGACTGTGAAAAAATTCAAACGCAAAAACAAAAGACACCATTGCAGTGTTGCCAGAATAAAAAAATAAATATTGTATATGTACGGCAACATTCAAACGTTTATATTAAAAATAATTGATTTTTTTCCGGATAACCGGACGATTTACCGAGGATACAATATTATATGCATTTTCTTAGCACACGTGTACATGCTCGTATGAATAAAATAAAACATTTAAGACTTCTTTATACACATGAACATAAATGAAAAACAAAAGAACACCGTTTGATACATTGATTTCGTATGATTGAACACTTTTGTTTTTAATTATCGTTTGCAAAATTTTTACACAGTAAACGCAAATTATAATTTAAAAAATAAAAAATCAATATATCAACTGCTTTTATATATACGATATCAAAACTTTGCAAACAATCTTCACAATCACAAATATTTCATGCATTTTTTTATTATCATATGTTCAAAGTGTGATCATTACGGCAATAATATCACAGATACGAAATAATATATATTAACTGCACGATTTATCGCAGAATAGAATACCAGATTTACAAAAAAAATAATAATATTACAATACGTATTAATTTGTGACTGTGAAAATTTAATACTATACAAGACAAAATGTAGTTTTTTTCTTCTTATTAAATTCCTATATACATACAATAAAAATTTCACATACAGTTAAAATCAATCGACATTTGACATCGACAATCGACACGTCATGGCGATTCATAATCACCGTGGAGCTCTGTAAGAATCGATAAATAAACACCCGCCGAACAATTACGCCGCGTACGATTGAACAATCTGCATTTAAATATTATTAATATTTATCAATCTCATAAGTTAAACATATACAAAAACAATCGTGAAAAGTTGCCAAACACGTTGGCTACGCATAAAATCACATTATTTCTTTCCTTTGTTGCCTTTTGACTTTTTGAAGCCGGGAACTAGAATAAATAAATAAACAAAATAAAATAAACGAAAATCAAAAAATATCAACGCAAAATAAATGATTAATAATTACTTTTTCCGACGGAAAAATCTTTAGCCTTGCCGGCAAACTGTTTCGCTTGATCCTGAGCCTGCGATAAACTCGCCGCTAGTTCCTCGGTTTTATTATCGATCGCATGTCCAATGCTCTCGCCCGTCTCTTTCGCGTTATCTGAAAATTTATTCAACGAATCGTCGATTCCTTGATTGATAGAATTGCCCTTTTCATTGAGGCTCTCGGTAATGTCGCTCGTTTTATTTTCGATAGATTTCGTCACGTCGCCGACATAATCGGACGCATCGTGCAGTTTTTCGTCGATCTCGTTATTAATACTCTCTTTTTTGCTTTTGAATTCATCGGCCAGTTCGTCGAGCTTATGCTCGGCTTCGGCACTATAAGCTTCTTTCTTCTCGGTTAAATTATCCGAGAAATTATTGAATTCGTTGCCTACAGACTCTTTGACGTCGGTGATATTTTGCGAAATTTCACTCGTTTTATTATCAAATTCATTTTTTAAATTATCGCCGAAATCGTTTAACTCGTCTACTTTAGAGCTCGCTTCTTTTTTGAGATAATCTTCAGCCTCGTTGGCATTATTTTTAATATCAGCAATACCTTCGTTAACGAACAATTCACCCTTCTCGCGGAGATTATAGGTTTCTTGTAATGCGGAATCTGCTTCTCGACTCAATTCTTGCTTCGTATTATTAATACTTTCGCTAATTTGTGCGGTGGCTTCCTCGCCTTTACTCGTTATATCGGATTTGATGCTATTGAAATTCTCCTCGCAATCTTTCGCCAACGAATCCTTCGTATCTGATATCCTGTTCGATACGTCGTCTTTTAAATCAGCGACAGCTTGATTAGAATCATTCACACACTGATTGAATTGTTCTCTGATTTCTGCATCTTTATCGGCTACATATTCGTCGATGTTTGATTTAACGGTTTGAGCGTCGCTTGCGATATCGTCTTTCAAATTTTCAACGTATTCTCCGCCGGAAACTAAATTATTGATCTGTTTATCTGCCGTGCTTTGTAAATAATCCTGTCCGTCGTCAAACTCTTCTACGATGTAATTGAAACCTTCGTTTAACGTCGAGCCGAAAACTTTGGATTCGTCAATCGCTTTTTGCGTCAGACTCTCTTGTGCATCTTCGAGATTTTCCAGCTGACTCGCGTAATTCTCTTGCATTAAATCTTTGAAAGATTCCGTCTTCTCGTTGAAATCCTGCATATTTGAATCGTATTGTTCTTTCATTAAGCTTTCCGTTTCGTTAAAATTGCCGGATAATTTATCAAACTGTTTACTTAATAAATCCTGCTCGTCGATATCTAATTCGGTGATTAAATCCGGTTTTACGCTCTTCTCCGGAAAATCGCATTTAAGAGCGTCGGCCGTATCGATTATGTCGGCGCCGAATCGCTTGCAAGAATCGGAAACTTCGCTCGACAAATCCATGATTTTATTCGACTGCGTATCTATTTCAATGTCGAAATCCGACATTTTCGATTTTAAAGATTCTTCGGCGTCGTCGATGATGTTATCTGCATTGCGGGGCTTCTTCTCCGTCTTGTAAAATACCTCGTGCACTTCTTCCCTGGCGTCGTCTAAATCTTTGTTTGAATTTTGACTCGTTTTAGAAACGTCGTTTATTATTTTTTCTTTTTCGATTGCAGATTTCGGCTGCGCCAAGTTTTGGAATATATCCTCCATCTTATTCAGCAGGTCCTCGTCGATTATTTTGGGCTCTGTTGTATTTTCTTCTTGCGGTATTACGGGAACCTTTACCTCGTGCGTAGGAGATTTTTCTACTTCCGATTTTTCAGGTAAATCGTGTTTATTATCAATTTTTATTTCTGGCGACTTTTCTTTATCACTCGGAGGCGATTTTTCTTTATTACTCGGAGGCAATTTTTCTTTATCACTCGGAGGCGATTTTCTTTTGGGTTTTTCGATAGTAGACCTCGCGCTCGTCTTGTCGTCGTCTGAATCGAATATTTCCATCGCCGGTTTATTATTCTTCATCACTGGTTTAAAATCGCTATCGGAATCGCTGCCATTTTGCATAACTACAATAAAAAAAAAAGAATATTTTAATAAAACATAATTTGTAAATTACAGTCAACCCTTCTATAGCGCCGAGATAGGAACCGCGCTAAAGAAATCCGCACTATAGAAGACTAAGCATGTATTACATTTCGAAATATTTCATTTGATCTTGAAAATGGCACATTAAAAGGGAGCACTATAGAGAGTACTGTCGCACATGTTATAGAAAACCGCTCTATAAGAAGGAGCGCTATAGAAGGGTATTTATTTATATTATTGTATCATTTCAAAAATAGAAATAAAATGAAAAATAAAACCAGAACCAATATATTTTATTTTAATTGAACCAGAACGAACAACAAAAAAACCGTATGAAGTCCTAATAAAAAAAAATCATACGTACTCGTAATTTGTCCATTTGCCTTCACTTTTTTATTTAGCTGGTCTTTTGCTGGCTTAATACCGTTGTCATTAATTATAAGATCAGGCTGAAAAAAAAATATAGAATGTGAATATACGATTAAAATAAGTATCGTAATCGATAAAAATTCTTATACTTTTCCGTTGATCTGAAGCTTTTCATCGCCATCCGTATAAATATCCGCATGCCTGGGCAGCGATAGATGTACATTACGGCCGAGCGAATCTCCCCAATTGTTGCTCAACTCATCGTTCAGCGCGTCGAAACCTGACTGATCCAAATTAAGGCAGTCGAGATTTGATTTAGCGCCTCGCGGAGCGATCGTTCGTGGAAGCTGTACGTCTAAAGCACACGCTGCAGTTACGGGAGCTTCTCCTCGTGATACCTGCGAAAATAAAATAAAATAAATCACCCAATAAGATATTTATTTAACATATTTTTTCAGTTAAATTTACCTTAGGTTCGGTCATAAAGAATATCCGACAAGCTGCTAAATCCTCGGGATCCTTCATTCGAACGGAAAATTCACACCGATTGTCTTTGAATGCCTGAAAATAAATAACGCAGATATAAAGCATGTATTAATTTATGAACATATGTTTCGATATTAAAATAAATACCTCAAATTTGAAATTCAATTGAGTTCCAGCTTTAGTTACGGGCAAGAGATTTCCGGAAAATTCTAAATAGAGAGTTTTCGAATCTAATAACGTGACCGGTGATGACTGAGCCAATTCTGTATAATGTTCCTGAAATATAAATAAAATATTAAGTATAATATAGACGATGAAATAAATATAAAGTTGACGATTAATAAACAATTAGATACCTGTTCGATTAGAGTTTTTCCGAGTTGTTGATCAGTGAGACAGAGCACCAATAAACGTCCCTCGAGTGCATCGACCCTTTTACCGAGTACCGTGAATCTAGCTTCAAATGGCACTAGCAACATTTCTCTATAAAAATGAAATAATGTCATTAAATACGTATTTTCAATATAATTCTTATTTAAAAAAAATATATACTTGTAAAGTTCTGTTGCTAATTTTGTTGCGTCCGAGATACTTCGGCAATCGATTAACCAAAACCTGAAAGAAGAGTAAGAATATAATTACAAATAAAAATATATGAATATATTAGGTAAAGTGGAGAGAAATATCGTTGACAATATTTAAACACTCGAACATCAGCGTCTCATCAGTGAGTCGTATGCGTCTGAAATTTAAGTTACTGGCGTTTAAGTGGTTAAAGAAAACTGTACAATATTATCTATTCTGTAAGATAATTTCTACTATTATCTATGATGGTTCTTTACAGTTTGGGCAGTATTTTGATAAATCTCTGGTGTAATTCGAGTCTTTTAATGCTCTTAAGAACTAAAAGTATGTTAGTTTGATGGAGGTATGCCAGACCAATAAGTTAGTTGTGGTAAAACATATAAATCCAGTACAACATAAAGAACAATCTTTTTAAAGAATCTTTCATTTAAAATTATTGTAAAGAATCCACTACTTATCACTAGTAACAATCCTTCACAAAAACGGATCAGTTTCACACCTGGACTATAGCAAAAAACAGATGGTTCCTAGTTAAACCAGGTACATAGGCGACAGTTTGTGTAGAACACAAGTTCCGTGTCTGCTTCTTTTCTCTTTGTGGAAACATCTGGCAATTGGCATGGGACTGAGGATCAACGAGACCAAAATAAAATACATTGCCAATAATGAATCCTTAAATCCCTAGAGTCGAAGAGTACAGCTTCGAGGCCATCCAGTAATTCACATATCTCAGCTCACATATTACAAATAACAATGAAACCAATTTTGGAAGTACGAAGAAGAACTATGCTGGCAAACCGGCGCTACTTTGGAATTCAACAGCATCCGCGGTCGAGATTCCTCCAAGGAAGACTCTAGTCAAGCTCTACAGGATTCTCATCAGGTTTGTCCTAACATACGGGTTTGAATGATGGGGTTTGACGTAGTAAGATGAGCGACAACTTGATATCCTGGAGGGGATTCCTGGAGAGGTAATGGCGTATCGGAAGCTAAGTAAACTAGTAACTGTACCACCAACTATACAAGAATCATCTGTCACAGCTATCGTCAGAGTGGCCAGACTCTGGTGAGGCGGTCAGGTGTCAAGGTTAACAACATATTCCTTAAAAAAATGATGGTGTTTTTTAGAATTATTAAATAATTCTTTTTAAATCCCCTGTTCATGTCCAGAACTTATCGCCTGGGCAAACGAGGGGGGTTATCGGTTTAACACAATGAAAAAACGACGTTCTTTTACGACATACCTAATATATTTCATATAAAATATATTACCTGGCTGAAACGGAGGTTGTAAAGCTGACACAATCTCCGGTGTGCGTAAGCGGAGTGGTTCCAGTAACATCTTCCCATACCGCGATTGACTGTCCTCCCATTATAGAGCACAGCAAGCGAAGGGAGCTACCACTTCCACCCTAAAAATAAATTTAAATATTAATGTTATTCCTTAAACTATTTTTTTAAAATATACTAGTCTTCATTAAATACCTGGTTCTGTTGTGCAGTAGGTGGTAACGGCATTGTGAGTATAATATCCTTGTGGAATTTCCGCCGTCTTGGTTCCACAGTAAGCACGGGACTAGCAGATGAAGCTCGGCCCAATAGTCGTTTTAATGGTCCTTCGACAGGTGCTTGAGCTTGCAATCCGACTCGAATGCGTTTTGTTAAGGCTGCCGGCGGGAATTGTGCTTGTACCTGATAAATTATACAAAAAAATGAATTTACATTGCTTAAAATTATAGAATAAATCTCTTAGATGATATAATAATCACTTGAGGAATTGCACTCGATGAAATGGTTCCGCCTTCGGGTCCGATTATATGCATTTCTTGTCGAACTCTAGACATAACAGCGAAATATTGTGGGAAATCGCATGTTACAATACGTGCTATCTTTTCACCGCCTGATTCACCTTCCAATTTATCTTTGGCAAGCGCGTCCTATAATAAAATTAAATAGAATTTAATAAAACCGCAACGATGTATTTAAAATATAAAAATAAATCGTATTAACCTGAATCATTCTATTATCGATATTGTGAATGTAATGATCTTGCCAAGTGTCACCGGTGTCAGATCTTAAAATAACTAGTTCCCTTTCACGGCATTCGGATGTGAACGTCGGCACTTCTAAAACAACAGGACTGAAAACACAAACAAAATATATCATTTTAATATAAATATATGATTAATTATTTTGAAAATAAATATAAATACCTCAAGAAAGAAGCTTGAGATGGAGCAAGTTGTAAAACGCGTGCGGCAAGAGCTTCTCCTTCCATCAACGGAGGTGGATGTACAAGTGCACGCCGAGCATGACGACAAGTAATCCTAGTCGGCTGTGAAACAGCTCCGGGTGGCACGACAACAGCGAGACCAGCTCTGCGGGCGGATCTCATTGCGCCACCTCGCGCATCGACAATAAACGAAGCCAGAAAACTAAAATATGAAATTGTTAATGTCGCAATTCATTCAATAACCATTTCATTATATTTATATTTACCCTATATGCAAAGGTTCCCTATCGATGTTTACGTTATTGACAGACGCTATGATCGGCAATGAATCGGTGATTTCACGCCCGCGTTCAGCTTCCCGCATGTACCGATATTGTTGCTGTTGTTGCGCCAAACATTCCACTTCACCTAAAAATGAATAAAAATCAATTAAAACCCAATGCACATATGATAAATAAATAAAATCGCATTATATCGTACCTCCTTCGTCTTCGGAATCGCTCATGAATGTATCTTGCATTAATTCGGGTGCCGCTACTCTATACCTGCCCTCAGGTCCGCCTCCTAAAAAACAATCGGCATTAATAAATAATAATAAAATAGTATTTTAAACTAAAAAATTAAATTATACGAACCGGTATCGCCTGCTGCCTGACTGACGGTATGTTCAGTTACAGGTCGTAAAGCTTCGACAACTCCAATATATCCAAGTCGATCGGCTACGCCACACGCAGTTTGACCACTCTATATTACAAAAATATAAATACATCGATTCGTTCAAACAAATATTTTTAAATGACGAAAACTTACGCTCGTAAGCGCGTTCGGATCGGCTTTGCTCTTCAATAACATGTGAATGACGAGAGTGTGTCCTTGTTGTGCGGCCTGATGCAAAGGCGTGTATCTAACGCAAATAATAACAATAAATAAATCAATCATAAAAACAGTGGCGTTCAATAAATTTCGGTATATACCCGATAGAAGTCGTCGAATGAACTGCTGCGTTATTGTCTAATAATAGACGCACAACGGCGTGTTGTCCGAAATGACTTGCCACATGCAACGGGGTGTATCCATCGTGAGTTCTAGCATCGATTTCCGCTCCCGCATTCAATATGGCGGCTGCTGCGTTCGCTCGTCCCTCTTGTGCGGCTAAATGTAATGGAGTGAGACCTAAAAATATTTAAACATTGAGTAACGCAATCTGAAATACGGATACAGAGTAGATTTTTTAATAATTACCATTATTCGCTTGATCGTTGACATTGGCTTGCCTATCCAATAGCATTTCCACACAATCGGCATGTCCTTCTTGTGCCGCCATGTGCAAAGCCGTGAATCCAGCTCGGGACTTTACACAAGGATCAGCGCCTAAGCAGAAATTCAATGTATTTTATTTAAATATCATAATATTTGTTAACGATATATCGGTAGTGCCAAAAACAACAATCATTGAAATCTATTATTATTACAAAACATTAAGAAATGCAGTTTTTTACATCTTCTAATTTCATAATTTATAGTGTCTAAAAACTGCTAACAAATGAAAACAAGATCTGGAGAAAAAAATGGATGTAATAGTAACTCCCACTTATAGTTCCTAATTTTTTTATGGTGTCTTTTGCTGCATTTACGTTGTCGTGGTGCAAAGTAGTTCTGGACGAGTTTAATTGAGTTACGTCTTAAATCTCTCCAATTGTGGACAATAAACATGTCCATTAATCATGTCATCCTTTAGTATCGATTCTACATGAACGATCCCCTTGAACCACACAACATCACTTTTCTGAACGCAATCCAACTCGGGCCTGTCTCTGGAGTGGTTGTCCTTATTTACCCATAGCTTTTTTTATTTCTTCATCATCATCATAAGCGCAACAGCCTTGTTGTAGTCCTGGCTGGATCCAATACCCTTCTCCATTTATCCGGTCTGCCGTCACGTCGCTCCATCTTCGGTCAGTTTCAATTGCACTGTATTCCTCTATATACAGTCCAATCACCTCAGCCGTGGTTTTCCTTTCCTCCGGAGACAGGGAGGGTTATTAACCATAAGCCTTTTTACGTTCTTCCTTGACATGTGACCGGCCCACTAGAGTCTTTCCGCTCTGACGACAGCTGTGACCGGTATATTCTTGTACAGCTTCTCATTGCTTCGAATACGCCATTCCTCGTCGTCGAATACGGCTCTAAATATTCATCTCAGTATCCTTCTCTCCAGGATATCCAGTTGTCACTTTTGAATTCCACAGTAGCACCGGTTTGCCAGCATAGTTCTTCTTCGTACTTCTAAATTGGTTTAACCCTTTCAACGCGGTAAACGAAAAAAAAAAGTTGATTTGAAAAATGCAATTCTTCCATGAAAATAAAGCATTCTAAAAAATTATTACAATCGTCTTTACCTTTTTTTGCAATTTTTTGGCAAAATTGAGCAAGCTAAACAGTTTGGTTTGCTTCCTACAGATGATTCCGGAAAATGCCTTTTCGTTAAACGATTGTGCAGAGGGATTGTTGGAGTTCGATTTTTTACAAGCCATGGACTATAGTCGATTTACGCGTCGAAGAGGAAAAAAAATTCGGGCGACTATAGTCGCTTTACGCGTCCAAAGGGTTAATTATTATTTGTAATAAGTGAACGGAGATATGTGATTTCCTGGATGTCCTCGAAGCCGTACTCTTCGACTCTCAGGGGTTCAAAGATTCGTCTTTTCGTACTATTTCTTAGTACCATCAATTATCCATCTCTGTAACAATCTACTTCAAGGTTGATTTTTTTTTATCCTGTCAAATGGGTTGATTAAGCATTGATATGCTGCACGGGAATCAGTGGGGTTAGTTTGTGCGGCATTCATCTATTAAATCCAAAACTCTTCCTTGCTAGGAGATGCTGATACACAATGGAATGAGTTAATTACAATTTCTCTGCTAACGCATCTGGATTCATTCTTCACCAAATATTGATTAAAACGTGATTTTGGTGGCAGAGGTGGTTTCCATTTTGAGGGCTTTTTTCCGAAACTCGTACACATGCAATACTCAGAATAACCTGAACAATTGTGTTGAAAAGTGAATAGCAAAAAAACATGATGAAAAATAGACTCGACATTTTCAAAACTGGTACAAAAACAGCACGTATTTTTGGCACTACACATATATATTTACATTAGTTAGATGAAATCAATATGGTTGTTAATTATGTAAAACACATACCGTGCTCCAATAGAGCGAATGCAATATCTGGATGATTGTGTCGGCACGCTACATGCAGAGCAGAATGCCCATTCTTAGCCAACGAATGGGGTGAAGCGCCTAAATGTATCAGATGATTTGGTTAGTATATATGATATGATAATTATTATAATCAAATGAGATCATCATTTTTGATAAAATGTTTCAGATTCATGTTATCAATAATTAAAATTTAAAAAATCCACAGATTTATCGATAACACACATCAAATGTTCCGATCAAAGCTTGGTAGCACGTCATACACAAAAAAAATTAGAAACTCACAATAAACAATTATCAAAAAAAATTAATTAAATTCAAAACGCAAGATATAATTAAAATTAATATTTGTGACAACGAAGCAAACGTATTAAATATGATTGTAATACGAATATGATAATCAAGAAACACATTATTTAAAAATAATAAAAAAAAAATACCTTTCTCGAGAAGTAGAAGAGCAATATCAGGATGACCGTAATATGTGGCCATATGTAAAGGAGTGATATTATTTTTCCCACACGCGTCCACCTCAGCACCTTGCTTAACCAATAATCTCGCTGTTCCTCCTCTTCCATATTTACTCGCGAGATGTAGAGGCGTGAAACTTTTACGTGTCTGCGAAGAAACACTAGCACCGTGCTCCAATAATATAGCTGCAACTTCCTCTTTTCCTAAAAAATAATTATTAAATCTTTTAATAAGTTGTGGATCTGCACAATCATGATGAAATCACATTGGTGAGTTGACGTAAAGCGATAAGATGTCGAAAAAATTATAAAAAAATATTAACCTTCTTTAGAGGCAATATGCAAAGGAGTGTAAGCATCTTTAGTTCTCGCCTCCACAGCTGCTCCATGTTGTAATAATAGCGATGCAATATCTGCATGCCCAAGTCTGGCGGCAACGTGCAAAGCTGTTTGTTCTTCTCGAGCACGGGCATCAACCTGCGTTTAAAAATATTATATAAACAATACGTCCAATAAATCGTTACGGATATCACATATGCATGTTCTCATTACTTGTGCTCCATTTCTTAGCAAGACGCGTATAAGATCTGTTTGTTGAGCGCGAGCAGCTAAATGCAACGGAGTTTCACCGCGCGCTGTAGCACGATCCGCCGGTGCACCTTGTTGTACCAAATGAATAGCGACATTCAAGCATCCCATGAATGCGGCTACGTGAAGCGGCGTTAATCCCGATTCCGTTGTAGAGGCAATATCTATTAAGATTAAATTATAATGATATCCATCGTATTAAAATGTAAATTACGCCGGTTAAAAATACTTACTAGCACCATATTTGAGTAATAATTCGACGACTCGCAATCTGCTCTTTTTACACGCTATGTGCAAGGGTGTAAAGCCATTTAATGCTCGAGCGTTGGCATCGGCGTTCCTATCCAAGAGGAGCTTAGCGACCTTAACATGTCCGCAGTGGGCGGCAACGTGCAATGCCGTAAGATAATCGACGGTAACATCGTCGATAGGAGCGCCGGCTGATAAAAGTGCACGTGCTACTTCCACGTGTTCACCTTGCACGGACATATGCAACGGCGTTAATCCATTCTGCAATAATACATCGAAATAAATATCATATTCAATAAATATTATATTGAAATTAATTTAAATGAATGAATACCTTGGTCTTGCATGCGATAGGTGCTCCCTGTTTCAATAATCGGGAGACGACGGCGGCGTGACCGGATCTTGCAGCACAATGTAACGGAGTAAGTCCATCACGAGTGATAGCACCAATATTTGCACCTATTCAGATCAAGATTTGATGTTAATCCAAAATCCAAATTACAAAATTAAAGAACTATTGGGTTGATGCAAATTTTTTTAAGCTGTAAGTGGTCACGTGTTGTCATAATGAAACTTTACCCCATTACTCTTTACCAATTCTAGTCTATATTTTTCAAAGGTGAAGTTTAATTATTGTTTGATTTCTCTTCAAGAGTTCGAAATACACAATACCCTTGCAGCAATCCCATCAAACACAAAACATTACTTTTTACCCATTATTCATATCCAGTTATCAATCAATGCAAAAAAAGGTTGTCTGTGCTTTATCGGAATTTTCTAAACCACATTATTTAATCACGTTTTAAGAGTTCAAAATACATAATACCTTTACAATCCCACCAAACATAAAACATTTTTTTTGGATTTCGGCATTCAAAGTTGTTAATGCCCCATAGCCTTTTCCGTGTTACGTTGTTGTACACTACCCATTTTTCATCTCGACTCAACAATCAATGCAATAAAGGTTTGTGCTTTTGTCTTACACTCAAAGCAACACATAATGAAACACGGTCCAATAAATTGGCAGCTGACAATTGATTAACATGACACTTATCAGGCCCGTCATAATATACAGATCTCAATGTTGGACTTTGACAAAACAAGATGAGCGACAACTGGATATCTTGGAGGAGAATTCCGAGATGAATATTTGGAGCCGTATTCAACGACAGGGAATGGCGAGTCTGAAGCAATGAGGAGCTGTACCCACTATACATGGATATACCGGTCACAGCTGTCATCAGAGTGGCCAGACTCTGTGTCCCCAGAGGATAGGAAGACCAAGGCTGAGGTGGTGGCACTGTGTACAGAGGGACATTGCATCATTGAGACTTACTGGAAGATGAAGCGATGTGGCGGCAGATCAGATAAAATGGAGAATGTTGTTGTTTGAGACCAGGGCTCTACAATAGGGCTGTTGCGCCTATGATGATGAACGATAATTGATCGACATTCAAACGTCGTATTGCAAAACCATCCCTTATTATGCAAATGTCCATTCCATCTTTAATCATCAGGTTTATCAGTCAATGAAAAATTCCCAGATCAGGATTTTTTTAAACTATCTTTGTGGCAGTCGAACTTTGAGGGCATCGTCTCCATACACATCGCAAATGTTTTTAGTATGCTGGCTAGACCAAAACTTTATGGAAACTTGAGAGAAAGCATCTGTTATAATAATGGACAATTTAAAAACAGATGTTATTCATCAGTTCTGAGAAATTTTTTTTTGTTGCTTGAATCATAGCACACAAAAACGTCAAAATCTTTGCATCATCCCAATAATTTAAATTTTATACCGTTCTCAATAAGCAAATCGACCATCGGAGCCTGTCCCCATTTGCTGGCAACGTGCAAAGGAGTAATGCTATGCTTAGCAGCGTGATTAACATCGGCGCCACGTTCTTTAAGCACCGTCGCTACCGCAGTATTGCCGTAATGAGCTGCAATGTGTAGCGGTGTAAATCCAGATTTGCTGCAGGAATCCGGATCGTGAGAATTCTGTCAAAATAAAATATGACATTCAAAAAATGACTTGACAAATAAAGTATGTTTAAATCGACAACATTTGTTCATACACTCGTTTATTTATTCAACAAATATCATACGTTACATATTCGGCAATGTAAAAATTGATTATTACCTCCAATAGCAATGTTGCTGCTTTGACGTCGTCTTTTTTAGCCGCAATATGTAGCGCCGGCAATCGAACCTTTCCTTTAGCGTCCGATTCTAAAAGCTCGGCTACCACTCGGTCGTGACCTTGCTGCATTGCCACTG
Source organism: Philopotamus ludificatus (assembly GCA_022495035.1). NCBI lineage: Eukaryota > Metazoa > Arthropoda > Insecta > Trichoptera > Philopotamidae > Philopotamus > Philopotamus ludificatus. The sequence goes on from JAGXCT010035185.1 coordinate 88,799, forward strand.
CCAACGGTGTGAATCCATCCTGATAAAATAAATTAATATTATATATAACGGTAATCGTTACAATATAACTGATGAATATATTAATTACCTCAGTGGCAAGAGCTTGACTAGCACCGCCGTTTAATAAAAGTCTCACGCACGCCGCATGACCTTCCTGAGCCGCCATATACAATGGGGTAAAGCCTGCCGATGACTGAGCATCGGGAGCAGCACCCGCCGCTAACAACGCCTTTGTAGCAGCTTCCTGGCCGGCCAACGCCGCTATGTGCAGAGCGGTGTTACCTTTCTTCGTAATGGCATCGACTAAAGCATTTCGTTTAAGAAGTTCTTGCACAACTTCGACATGACCTTCTTTAGCGGCCAAATGTAACGAATTCAACCCATTCTGAAAAATATTAAATAAAATTATTCATCGCCGTAGAACAACACACTGTATTCAAGTGGTTAGTTTATTTTCGTTCCAATATATATAAACCACATTCCATATAACACTTGTGATACATCCCGGGACGAAATGAAAAATATACAAGAGCAGAGCTAATAATAATTGTATTCTACTAACGGAATTTGATGTGTTAATATCGGTGATAGTGCCGGAATCAAGAAGATCGCACACGGCCTGAAGTTGACCAGCGCGGGCAGCGCGGAGGATAGCCGTACTCGGCTCGGTCTGAAACGCATAAAAATATTATTAAAAAATGTACATAATAAATAAGTATAAGTGTTAATAATGTGATTTACGACTGTCTCTGTCCTTGGGGTTAATTTATATTTACGGCTTAGGATTAAACAAAGTTATGTGATTTTTATTAAATAATGCTGTTTGACTTTTACGACTGATACTATGTTTCAATGCTTGATAACACGGTTCAATTAGAAAATTGTTATTAGAATTCATTACGTTAGAAAATAGAATTGATTATAGTCGAGTCTAATAATAATACTTGATAAATACGAAAGGAATGAGAGAAATATATATATAGCTCACCGTATTCATAATTGATTACATTTGCAATTATTATAAAACACATGATATTATAATTAAGATAAGAAGTAAACTGAGTAATCATATATAATCTGATAACTTGAATAAAAACACACTGTTTACAAACAATTAAAATTGTTTGGACGATACATATTTTGTTACGGCCAAATATATTATGATTTTTACGATCATAGAATAATTCGGATCTTGGATTTCAATTTTGCTCTGATTTCCTCATTCATAAAGCCACGGTTATACGTGAACAAACACTCGATCTATTTTCAATTCGCCGATGACGTCATACACCCTGATCGCATCGGACATTGTTGTCTCTCTCCCCCATCATTTTGATACTAAACATCGGCCATCTCTTTTTGTCCCACTTATAAAAACCGCCCTTACGCGGTTGCATATCAACGCCGAATCGAAACAATTCAAATATTAATGCGGTTGACAGGTCGGAGCGGACATGGTCGATTTTATAATAATAATGACGCTCGCGGATATTTTTAAATTTTGGCCATAACAACTTTGCAAACACGCATCCGCGCGAATGTTTATGAAGCGAAACACGCGAATAACATTTTTTATTGCTATAAATATTTGCATAAAATGGGATAAAAACAGTTCCAGATGACATTTATTTTATACGCAGGATGAATAATGCATGGCGAACTGTCAGATAACAAATATGCATAATGCATATGAGTATCGATCGCGATATTATTTTAAGGCGACGTAAATATATTTTCCAATTGCATGTTATTTTACCGCGAAAATAACGTGGAGGGGTATTATGCGAAAAAGTATTAATAGTGGAAGCCGACCGCAACCGCTTTCTGCAATAAATCTTATCTATCGAGGCCTGAATAACGATGAAGACATGTTTAGCGTGCAAATTCTTATCGAACGACTGGAGAATTATCAGCGACACATTAAATATGAAGATTATCGCGTCGGATTAATCAAAAGAGGGGGGGTTCTAATGTATCCCCATTAGATGCGTCGTGCGTTATATATTTAAATATATGACATTGATAAACATTACTGAGTCAAATGTTTATCAATGTCATATATTTAAATATATGACATTGATAAACATTTGACTCAGTAATGTTTACCGATCGTATTGTACGTATTGATCAACGATTTGTTTGACGTCAAAAACTCGATTGAATCGCTGATATAACAGCTATTGAAACAAAAATGATCAATGAGATGGACCGAGACTCGAGACCGAGCGGATCGAATTTATCATATGATGGTGATTGGTCGCGCTGTGGACGTCACAAGAACCGAAATATTGATCGATAGATCAATACATCGAGACGATGATGATGATGATGAGGATATATGACTGTTCGTTGAATGGATGGCCGGCTTTTCAGAGCGCTACAACAGGACATATGGTGGTGGGGATTTAGATTATTTGATGATAGCCGTGATGGGCAGTAACCGTGCAGAATGGCCATTTGGTATACGGGGCAGACTAACCCAACGCTCGATGCACTCCATGCACAACATGTAGTGAAATTTACATAGTGCAGACACTACGACCGCCAGTTGGTCTGACAAGATGGTTAATGTCGTATGTGCACCAGCAAACCATGTCCGTATCCATCGTCTCGGAACGACGACCCTGATAAATTCACACAGTCGTACTAATTCACCCTTGACAGACGATGATGTCACCGCTAGGATCGGCGTCGACCTAATCCAGATCGGTGTAAATCCAAAAAAAACGAGTCGGCGCACGAATGAGGGACCCCGTAGGTTGGCAAAGTAAACGAGAATATCGTTAGATGAAAGGTTGAGGCCGTAGACGGAATGCAGAGGCGTTGGTGCCATCATAACGTTTCAAGGCTTCCGTAATATTCACAACGTAAAAGTCTGTCATGGGCCGCGTTCTATGATTAACAGTTTAAACAATGGACACGTGGCAATGATATACGTGAATCGAGTACGTGCCGTCGGCTGTTATTAACAGAGTCACTGGAGCGCGAGTCCAAGAGACAATTTCTAGAGGGACTCGACCCATGACTATTGAGCCACATTGCGCGGCGGAGGCCCTCATTTGAGATTCCTCGGGTCTTCTACGGTGACTCAATGCAAAATTTGGCGTAGGTTGCCTCTGACACCGAGCAGACAATTGCATTTGACAAGTGTTGACGATGACATAATCCGCCGGAACAACGCCCCTGTGACGAGCGAGCACAGGCTGGTCTACTTGTAAACAAACTACTTCTCAAACCATCGAAAATATACAATATTTAACTTCTTTACTCTCCGAAACAAAAAAATAATATATTTTCAATTTCGGGCATTAGTATATCCCGGTGTTCATTGACGCAAAAGGACATCATTCTATGCCAACGACCAATGGGTAAAAAAGTAAACAAAATGGTTCATTCATCAACTAACAGCTGCTTTAATTCTCGAGGGGTTGAAATGTGCTAAGGGTGTGAAACAGCATTTTCTCACACGAACCACACCTAGAACGAGCTTTAAAATTTCAACAGGACCTGCAGATTTGTGTAGTTGGATATGAAACGGAATCTGTAATCCACGATTTCCTAATAATAAGAAATTCGACAACACAGAACAGTAATAAGAAACAAAAAGCTTAATTATATTCTAACACATCAACCTAGCAGTGCCGATGGGGCTCTTTTGATATATTAATAAATCCTACATTTCACAAACTTATTGTATTTGTCTAAAAAATCAATAAATATTATAAATAAACATTGTCTGCGGCAGGACATCGCCGAGTGCGCTATTCATATACGCGCCATATTGATTAGTTAAAAAAAATCCATTGAATTGAAATGATTGGGGTCTATTTTCCTTAGAAATAGACCCCTTCGGATGACGCGGTTGGTTTCAAACCGTCGTAATGGATCGGTTAAACGTATCGTCAGTATTATTTCTTTATTAATTAAAAAAAACATGTATGAATAATATTTTATAAAATTTATTGGGTTTTTTGTTATTATCTTTATTAGCGGTTTTTTTTATACCACAATTTTTAAATAGCACGGTTTTTAATTTTAGGGAATCAATCTTAAATGTTTGTATGAATTCTAATACTTTTTTTACACAGTTTTTGTTTTTGCAGTTGCTATCATAGATGAAAAAACTATACTCCCCCGTAAAAAAAGAATTTCAATATATTATAAGAGGACCAAAATTATCTATAACTATAATGAAGAAAATACTAAAGCGCCACTTATATAAAGGTTCGATAAAGATGCAGAAGCAGTGTGTTGTATCACTCTCATCCTCTACCAAGTATCGTTGAACACAGTCAACCCTCATATAGCGCAGAGATAAGGATAACGCTATAGAAACCAGCCTTATAGAAGACTAGACATCCAAACAAAATTTAGGGTTAGGTTTTTTTAATTGTTTTTTGTAATATTAATATTATTTTAAATGACCTTATTATATATTGTTGTCAACCAAAGAGCAGTGACTTTTATTATGTTATTCGCACAACAATGTATTACATATTTACGAAATATATAATTTGACCTTGAAAATTTAGCGTTTTGAAGAGGACTGCCGCACATGTCGCTCTACACCACGGAGCGCTATAGGAGGGTTAACTATATTCCTATCCGTTTACTATCTTAGCTCACTGCGATTAACTAAACATAATCAATTATTGTTGACAATGCTAGAATTATTAATATTAGATAATATACATATTTTCATACCCGATGAAACATTAAATATATGCATTCAGCAATGTGACTATTGATTATGGAAAGGATATCAGACGCGCCTTGATAAATTATCATTGACAAGATTAGGACGAACGGAACGGAGACGATCCTTCTGATAACCACAAAATGTGTTTTATTGATCGGTTTACAGCCTTGATAAATGTGTTTCAGCGGAATAACGGTGTTCTACCTCAACTACCATTCGCCGTACATATTTTATATTGTTTCAACCTCAGAATTCAATAGCCACGGGATTATTCGTGGCATTTTCCCGACACGTTGTAATTCTAAACCTTATTTCGAATGATTAATTGTGATAATTAATATAAAACCATGGCATTCAATTTGAGAATTATATTGTTTTACTGGGAAACCTAAATGAAAATCGGAATAAAATGAAAACAAACTTGTGCGAAATCATTTTCATCGCTGAAAGAGATGAGTATCGACTTCGTTCTCGTTTTGCGTTGTTCTTTGACAATGAAATCTGTGATTTAACTCGCGATATCCAGAATTTGCATGAAAATGCTAAGCATAACTTGGCAACTGTATTAAAAAGATACTTTACTGTGCGATGGATTCCTCTTAATTGGGACAGTCGGTTATTTGGACCTAATCACAAGGAGCAGAGAGAAAATTAACACTTTATGAGCCGTTCACGCCTTTTGGCGTGATTTTTTAGCCAAGCGTTATGAGCCGTCCACGCCTTTTGGCGTGAGAGCCATACCCCCCCCCACTTGTCATTTTTTTCTGATAACGATGCACAATGTAATTCTACTATTTGACCACAGATGGATATACGTGCATGTTATCTTGGATTATCATTACATGAAACCATGCGGTCCCCAGGCTAGGTTTGATGTAAAACCTTGCGGCTCATAAAGTGTCTAATAGTAATTTACTTCGGTTATTTGCGACAGTAAATTTAAATAAATATTGGTAGTTCAGCATGGTTTTATTTATAATTTTTTTGACAGAAATATTGAGTCAAAACAAAAAACAGACTAGAATTTAATACGTATCGCGAATAAGGTGGTAACTGACATATTTTCGAAGTCGAGTTTTTTGAGGAAAAATATGCTACGTCATTTGTCTTCTCTATAAAAATATTCTCTACATCTTTCAAGATGAGCCAACACTGTCGTTGGATTTTTGCGCGCGCTCAGTGGAACAACGTTGTTTCAAGTGTCGACATATCTGGAACTGTTCTCTCTGCTGGTGTTGAAAATAAATTTAATTTATAAAAAAAAGATAAGCAAGACTTGCAGAATGGTCACATAATGAACGTAAAAAACAGCTGACAATCTTACATCAGCAGAAAAGGCGGCTCGAAAATAACCCAGTCGTCCGAAGAGGGTCTATCAGAGACCCCAAGTCAGGGTATTAATGAATTGTTCAGCGATATCTTGACATTTTTTTTAAATGGATTATTCTAAGAATAAAAATAGTTATTTATGATAGGCTTCATAATTTGATCGATATTTTGTGTTTTCGCGACACGTGTCACTAGCACTCGCAATTCTGTGCACATCTCACCGGATGCGAGCGATAAAAAACATCGCGCCCCATGGCAACAGAAACGAATATTGTTGTTTTTATTTTATTTTTCGCAATTGCGGACAATAAAGGTCAATGATTATATATAATATTTATTATTTAGACTTTTTAGACAAATACAAAAAGTTTGTGACATGTAACTTCACAAGTTCATAGTGTTTTTTTGTTGTTTTGAATATTGTTTATTAATTTTTGATTTTTAAACAAAACGTGTGTACTTTAACGTATTTTTTGATTTAAAAAAAACTATTCAAATATTTACACTGAATAAATCAAAGTGTTCAACTCGAATACGATAAAGTACAACTTTTGTTAGTTACCACCTTATTCACGGCACGTATTCAATTGATGAATTCTTCAAAAATATGTAGGATCTACCTAATTTTTATGTCTACTTTTTGAGTTACTGTTATTTTAAATGTTTAATATTTTTATAAAATTATGGACCTAATGTATCTCAATCTAGGGGAATCTCTTGTATTTATTTTCACGTTGCGTCACATATTTCTATACAAGTTATATTATACATAAAAGACACGGCACACAAAGGGTTCTTGTCACATCCGATTCAATTTCCACGGACCCCCTTTCTGACCTTAAAACATCCAAAATTATAATTATCCAAAACCCGTTGACGTGATTCTGATAAACACACGTTGCGACGTTATCCTTTGTTTCGGTCGTTCACGCTAAACTGCTTTTTCGTAGACAAAAATAAATGTGATGTCAATAGAATATTTCCACCATGTCTCGTTCGAAAAAGAAAGCATTGTGCAGATGACAAATAGAACGGTATTAAAATCAGACCACATGCTCGGACACACACACTTCGGATTCTGGTCCAGCGGGAAAAATTACAATTTATTATTTTTAGGCGTGCCGCATGGGATCCGCGATTCGCGAGAGATTTGGAGCAAACACGTGGATCAGAAATATATTTAGAATTTAATTCCTCGGACGGGCCAAAGTTTTGGTGAGACTGCCGGTCCATCAACTGTCACACATGAATGGGTGACAAGGCCGCCGGTAAACAATGGCAACAACCTGCCATGGGAAAACCCTCTCTGGAATTTGTTTTCAACGGGAAACAAAAAAATAATTCCAAGGTAGCTACGACGGATATTAATTAAATTAAAGCTGCATTAGATCATTATGAAACGAGACACCCGAGATCAATTACGTATATCATGTTACCATCTGACTTGAAGCGATATTGCATTGCTGATTGGGTTACAGGTGTTCTTTCGAGCAGGAGATGACTCAAAAAACTGCTTCCTGCAATTCTGAGAACTCGATGGCCCCATTATATCACAAGAAGTCATTTATTTATTATCAAAATGTTATAAAACATCGCATCCAAATGATTATTCCGTCCGAACACTACGGGAGCTGTCAAAAGTATTAAGACTAATAATACAGAGATCTCTTCATATATTAACGTCGGCTTATGATACATATGAAATTACCGTAATGATCAAGATTAAATCATCCGATCAATCATTACTTCCTGATTTGTACGATTCTTTTTGTTTCTTTATTAATTTTATTATTATATTTAAACCAGAAACCTAAATCAGTTCGACGCAAAACTTCTAAATTAGTATAGATATATGAAAATCGGAAGTACCCTCTAAATTTTTATCATTTAGTAAATATGTAATTCGTTGCCAAAAGAGTAGAGGTTAATACCCTTTGGTTGACCACAAAATATAACGCGCTCATGGACACACTAAAAATAAAACAAATCATTTAAAATATTCTAATATAAAAATGTTTGTTAATTTACAAAATACGATTCCATTGTTTAATAAGGCCAGTTTCTATAACGTGGTCCCTATATTGGCGTTATAGGAGGGTTGACTGTAATATTTTCAAGAAAAACTTTTCTATACAACATTGTCAGGAATAACCAAGAATTTATTTAATAATTTTTAATGTGCTAAATGTTCTCTTCACACTATCAACTATTTATGTGTGGTTTAGAAATCATATATATATTTATATATATTTGTACTAATTATAAGATAAATCTACTGTTTACAATACAATTTAAATGTGAATGACATTCATGCATCTTAATATTTAAATTAAACCCAACAATTAGAAGAAAATGTTTTTTTATGCGGATAACCTTTCCTAGAAGAAGAGATAATTTTCATGTTCGATCAAAATATGACAATTTAACACTTTATGAGTCGCAAGGTATATAATCAAACCTAGCCTGGGGGCCGCATGGTTTCATGTAATGATAATCCAAGCTAACTGCACGTGTGTCCATCTGTGGTCAAATAGTAGAATTACATTGTGCATTGTTATCAGAAAAAATAATGCCAAGTGGCGTTATGGCTCTCAAAATATGGCTCTCACGCCAAAAGGCGTGAACGGCTCATAAACGCTTGGCTACAAAATCACGCCAAAAGGCGTGAACGGCTCATAAAGTGTTATTCTACGAAAGAAAAACACACAGCGAGAAAAATTTTATGTTTAATAATAAAAAAATCCCAAGAAAAGTGCTTCCTTGATTTAAATCAATATCTATATTTTGCAATGTTTTGGCAGCATGTTTAATTTCATTTCACATTTCAGACAGAAAGAAAAATAAAATTCAACATCTTAATTTGTATTGCTTTTTTCTTTCTCCTTTTTTATTACTACGTTACAAATATTTTTTTCAGAGAAACTCAGGGCCCTAAATGCAGAGGGCACCCATGCTTTGCATGTAGCTACATCCTCTGATGAATACAGAGGCTGAGACATCATTACACGTACATTCTTTCCGATAGCGATCAATAAAGTGAGCATTCATATGGCTAGAAATGTCAAGATACGCCAGAGACAAGAGTATCGACACAAAAAACTATTACTATGCTAAATAGGAATCTGCTATATTTAAATATATATAACTTCTGATGACACGCCATTTTAATTAACAACGATGACCATTGTTATGAGGCAATGACTTCATTGAATAATTAATCCGACGGATAATAATGCATCACCATGCACCAGATGACCCAACCACAATAAATTTTAATAACGGTCGTTACCATGATCGATTCCGTGTAATGACAATGTTTAAAGTGTTTAGCGAGATACTCTGGACCATTTCCTCCGTGTCCAGTGTTTGAATTGCCGACGCCATCAAGACTCGTTTGTCCCAATCACTGGTCAAAAATAAACCGCCCACGCCACACGTGACACTCGTCGCGGATGGACCGAATTGAAGATCGTGTGCGAAAACTATGCATCCACATAATTATTGCATCTAATGCAATATCTACCTTAAAAAAATCGTAGTAAACGTCATGGGAGCGTGGGAATTAAGCGTATGCGCATGCGCATGTGCTTGATCGACGTGACGTCATCGCTTTATTGCGGCCTGGATCGATGTCAGAATAGAGTGTCAATAGTTCGGGTCGGGTCGACGGAATCTGGCGCTTCACCCCATACATCAACCATATATTTAGCCGGATTATAAATTTAACATGGCAACCTTGAATCTGCACATAATCTAATTGAGGATGGTGAATTTACCGGCGTGGCGAGCCGAACGAAAATAGCCGATACTTCAATCAAACTGCCAAAAATTTATATTATATCGACAGCCCATGTGGACACTGGAGGCATAGTTTTATTTTTTTTGAGGCTGGGCGATAAAAAAACATGAATAAATCGTCTTCATTGCTATGCGGGGTCGTTTTGACCCCATTCTCGGGTGGTACATGGCGCAAATATTTCATTAGTCTTGCCGTTTCAGTGCTGAAAAACGTGAATATGATACGGAATCTTCGTTTATTATATATATATATTTATAGATTCGAGTGGCGATCGATTATTCGAGTGGAAGTCGTAGATTAGAACAATCACAATCAATTATAATTAATATCATATGTGATTGATGCGCAATCGGGATGAATCATATATCAAGCATATGTCAACAGAATTAAATAATTAATATTAAATGCATAATATATAACATTGTAAAGTGAAAGGTTGTTATATCAATTCGAATGATTTAACTTTTTAAAAATGGCAAAGTTGCGGTTCGCCGAAACAAAACTGGTTTCAGATTATATAATTTTCATATTGTTGAGCCGCAGAAAAAAAAACAAGAGTGAACGTCATCGATTGCAAATAAAAGCGGTGACATCAATGCATAGAAATAGGGTGGGGGCAGAAATATATGTGCGAATATTCCGAGAGGGTGACATCATCCTTTTTTTAATTAAAAATCGTTTAATCTATTCAAATTAATGTGTGATATGAGTCGACGCAAGTTTTTAGCGGTGCTGCGCAGATGGTGCGCAGAATATTGCGCACTTGCGCAGTATCCCAGTGCGGCACGCGGTGTTTGCCATTCCGGGAATACTGTTCTGTGATCTACGTCAGTGCTTCCCAATTACTTTCATGTCACGGCCCCCTAAATCTGAAAGAATTAATCCGCCCCCCCGCCCAAAAAAAAAAAAAAAATACTATAGTTTTACAAGGATTATTTCACAATAATATTATTACAATTATAATAATATATATTTATATTCAGCACAAAATCGGTTTAAAAACCTTTTCGCGTGATAGCCATCGTACTTCAATTATGATACAGTAAAACTCCGTGACTGAACACATCTTCTTTGCACAAAATGCTAAATAATCTTTTTTCTAATTTATTCTTATTTGTCATTAATTTTTTCTTTTATATTCATATTTTTTTTCTTAGTTATTCTCATTTTATTATTATTTATTCTGATTTATCCTTATTTTATTATTATATATTCTTATTTTATTATTATTTTTTCTTATTTTATTATTATTTTTTCTTATTTTATTATTATTTATCCTTATTTTTTCTTATTTATTCTCTTTTATTATTGTTTATTCTTATTTTTTTCTTTTTTGTTCTTATTTTATTATTATTTTTTCTAATTTGTCCTTATTTTTTTCTTATTCCAACCATTTCAAGTCGAGATATTGATGAATTCTTCATTAATATCTTGAATATTTTTTTTTTTTTTTTTGTTGACACCCATTCCTTTGTTAGTTGTTTGTTGTTGTTGTGAATATAAATATGTTCTCATGTGTTATTATTTAACAGAATTAAATATATACATTCCTTAAATATGCTATGTAGAAAAATATTCATAAATGAATATTTGTACTTTGTACTGAATATTTTCGCGGTCCCCGCGAGGAAATCCTGCGACCCCCCAGAGGGCCGCGGCCCATAATTTGGGAAGCACTGATCTACGTGATTTGTGATACATGTCGCTCGCTCCGAATGAAGGTCGACCAATCAAACGGCAGAAGCACGAAAATTGCGTTCAATAGCGCACGTTTCTGCAATTTTCTCCAGTCGGGAGATACACTTTATTAGCGGAATCCCGTTTGACGAGAGACAATATGTGGGACGATCGGCAATTAAGACGGTGTAGCGATCCATCAGTTAATTACAGCACTCTCCGTTCCATAATTGGGATGGAGTGTCACAACTGATGCGCAGACAGGATGCCGAAACAAATGCACAAGTTTGCCAACATGCAATATTCGCTTATCTACCGTCACAATATATTATACAAGATATTTTTTTTTTCATAAAATGTGGCGATTACACACTTTCAACTATTCGCCCATGTCATTTTTGCGAAATGTCCGCATGTAATGACACCTAGAGCGTGTTTCCACCATATTTGGAAACGTGTATGCACGGATCTGTTGTGGGTATATGACCCCAATTTTTTCTCATAAAACAACTGAAAGCTTTTAAATCATTTCTGCACGAATTAAAAATGAATGATCAAATATGTACGTAACTTGAGATATATAGAGTCTTAAATAGCGATGTGTACTTTGTTACAATGCACCCTTGCATAGCGCCGTGATAGGGGCTACGCTATAGAAACCAGCCCTATAGAAAACCCATACAAAATTTGGAGCCAGGTTTTTTTTAATTCATTCACATATTATACATAAAAAAAATATAAGATAGATAAAACATATGTTTGCAGAGTTTATTGAAAAATTTAAATACAAAAAAAATATGTTTAATTCAGAGTCAATGTCTGATAAACAAACGCAACCGTTTACGTATCGGCGGAGAAAAATATTCATTATTGATACTTAATAATAGCATTTTTGGCATACAAAAAAAAGACAACGATATATCGTCGTTCAACAAATAGAAGGTTAAATTACTTTTTTAATTATTTTTGTTTTATAACCACGTTAAAAGCGGAAACATCAGTGTAAACAATCAATTGGACGCAGCTTTCTGAAACGTGTTATAAAACCGTGTAAAATATAATCAATTTTCAAAGCGTGTAAAATAAAAATTCAATATCGCGTAAATCAAGACAGAGCGAATGAAATGATATGAATAAAAAGCTAGACATTTTAAGAATATTTTCACATATGTAAAATAAGTCAATACAATAAACTGTAACTAAAAATCATATTTAATTTTAACTAGACACGCATATTCGGCGACGTTCCGCCGCAGACTGAGGATACACCGCCGAGTTCTCGAGGCATGGTTACTAGTACATACGTATCACTCGCACTTGGCACATCGTAACAGATGCGAGCGAGAAAAAACATATGCCCGTGGCAACAGAAGCGAAGATTATTTTTTTTTCCACATATGCGAACAATAAAAGTAAATGATTATTTATAACATTTATTCTTTAGACTGTTTTAGACAAATACGAAAAGTTTGTGAAATGTAGGATTTATATTAACACTTTATGAGCCGTTCACGCCTTTTGGCGTGATTTTGTAGCCAAGCGTAATGAGCCGTTCACGCCTTTTGGCGTGAAAGCCATACCATACTTGGCATTTTTTTCTGATAACGATGCACAATGTAATTCTACTATTTGACCACAGATAAATACACGTGCATGTTAGCTTGGATTGTCATTACATGAAACCATGCGGCCCCCAGGCTAGGTTTGATGTAAAAACTTTGCGGCTCATAAAGTGTTAAAAGAGTTATTCGGGAAAAATCAAAAACTTGGGGTCCCAAATATACTCCATCGGCACGGCTAGGTTAATCGGATATGAGATCAAAACTTATAGATGCTTCTTATTTATTTTCTCAACGAATATATCTTCTAATACATTTGTAAACAAAACATAATGAGAGTAACTCATAGATTCGACTAAAAGTGGACAGAATAGAAAGGATTAAAGATTTATTTTATTGTTTAGAAAGCAATTTCCAGCTACTTTTTTCTGAGGTCATAATTCACCGTATAAAAAAGTTATTCTAATAATATTTTCATACTATAAAAAAGTGTTTTTATGGTACGGTCCCCTACCTACCGCACAGAAACAGGTTTTTGGCTGTACCTACAGTTTTGCATTATGTTGCAATGTTGATTTTGTACCCTTTGACTGCTGAACAACGATAAATCGTTTTTTATACAGGCGAAAAATATCTTAGCAACCAAAATATATCGTTTTTAAGAAAAAATATGTTTCTATTAAATGTGTTGATCATAAATATAAGTCTCTGTTCCAAAAAATTAGGATTGATTGAAGACCATATGTTCCGGATCTGTGGCCTGGAAACTGCTATGATACGATGATTTTTACAGTCAAACCGTGAAATAAATAATTTATAATGAAAACGTGCAATTATTAAATTGTATGATTCGAAATTAGATAGCAAACATAGCGAGCCATAATCCCCTGCGCATGCGCAGACACAATTCGCGTCGAATGCAATGCATAAAAAATATCCCCCGAGCACCTCGACAATGGAAACCATTTCCCCAACATCAATGCAACGAAAAATTCTTCTATATAATTAAATAACAGTTCTGTATATTTGAATGAGTGGTGTATCGCGTGACTGGTATCAATGATGTTCAAATATGTACGCTGATGCGAAAATATAGGCCTAAATTTATTAGAAAAAGGTGGAGAAGATAGAGTTACATAAGAGAGATGGACGACAATCGACAAAAACACGCTAGCGTATCTCCAAAATATAGGGGGGTTAAAACAAATCGAGCGGAATTCGAGCCTCGATAAAGAAAGGGCAGGTATACGAATCAGTAACATCCATATATGATATAATGATTATTGTGATAGTGGTTGACCGTTGAAACCAGTTCTATGCTCAGCAACATCTCGGACTATTATAAAAAAAAACTGGGAGAGTTGTAGATACATAAAAAAAAAAGTTGAATTTCATAACCACAATTGTATGAGATTCAACGTCCATATGAAATTGAGAGTAAAGCTACGCAAGATAAAATCAAAATTTGAATAAATTCGCTTATGAAAACACGCACCGGTTTAGTTGCGGATTTTTTTGCATTGTTATATATATGAAACTATATTCTAAAGTGAAAATATTCTTTTTTTGTTATTTTTTATATTAAAAACGTTTCCATTATTTGAAATCGTGACAAGCAAGCACCTGCGAATGTATCTTCAGATAAAATATAATACACACATTATGCTGAATATTACTGCCAAGAAAACATCTTGACATTATACAAATCGTCGCCATTACGTGCTCTATGAAATTTCTCTATATATAGAGAACATGGTCCAACCCTAGAAATTTGTTCATGATATATCTCGAAAATTTGTCAAAGGAAATGTCGCATTCACGTGTGAAAAAGTCGATCAATCACGTTTTAATTAAATTAGCCGATACCTGAGAATACCATATCTGCCAAAAAACATGAGGGAATCAAGGTCGTTTTGATTATTATGACGAATACATGTTTGTTGGAAACAAAAGCTCGACGATTAATCAAACAGATTGAAAAGACTGTAACACTGAGCCGGCAAAATAAAACCACTTAACATTCGCCGCAAATGAAAAATCCATAGAATAATGGGTGTGACTGGGGAAATTAACCTAATAAAAATGTAAACGAAAATCTGACGCGCAATTTTAAACCTTAAAGGCGACGCAAAAAAGTGGCGCAATTCAGCTGAAATCGCCTGTCGTAATTAAACCGATATTTACAATGCAAATGTCACTCATTACGAAACCGGTGCCTGCACACGCGGAGATCGGAAAAAAATGCAGATTCGCTCTTGTCGTCAACGCCGGTGAGTCTTTTATGCCATAGGTCAGTGCGTTGTTCTTCCGATTTCAGCGACCTAAGTCACCAATTAAGCGCTTCAAATGGTTCTGCATGGCATTCCGCTCTGTGACATCGCATGCGTCGGACGTTCCGTGACCGCAAAGAGGATCACAGCCACTCCCGCCAGGACACAAAGCTCGCCGTCGTCATTAGCCTAATTAGACTATGCGTCATATCTGTGAACGCACAATGGGTGCGTGACATATGTACCATTTTTTCGGCGATATAACACGTGCTGCACAAGTGACCCTGTGGTTACGCAACCAATTACACGAGCTGATGTTATAAAATAGATGTAAAAAATGACGTAAGCCCCCCCAGCTCTAGGCTCCACTATTAAATAGCAATTTAATTCCCTCGAAAACAACGTAAATGACCATTTAAACAGCTCAGTAAATCATACGTTGTTTATGCAGACTCGTAACAGTAACCAGCAACTCTTCAATCGAGTATTTTTTTTGTTTAAATTTATTGTCAGAACAATCGATGCGTTGCTAATTTAAATATTAATTATTTGAGAATAACCTTGCACAAGACAAACATTTGTTGCAGAATAAATAAATAGACGAGAGAATTCTGGGGAATATATTCTTTAGGCATTTGTGACGTGATGCTCTGGATTGGGATGGACCAAATACAACGGTGGAATCGGCCGAGCCGACCTGGGGATTCCACTTTGACCTAGCCGTGCCGATATTGGTTACCCCATGGTTTTAAGCCAATGGAGACCAGTAAATCTCATTGAAATGAAAGCTTTCGTAGCTGCACTGTTGGAAATGGGGATAACCCGAAGACCCAATACGTTTAATTATTGAGAAAAAAAATCAAGAAGCATTCCCTGGTTTAGTTGGATGTTTCCGAGGGATCGTTTCGTTCGGGATTTGTTCAAATCACCGACAATAGAAATGTATTTCTACATCCCAAATATGATCCTTGTGCGAGATTCAACCCATTAGTTGAACATGCCAATAGAGTTTTTGTGTTACATTACACTCCTCATCAACAACTGAGTATTGATGAGTCTTTGATTGGGACAAATTGCCATACAATGCTCAAGAAATTTCTTCCAATTAAAACTCAAATGAATAATATAAATCCTACATGTCACAAACTATTTGGCTAAAAATGTCTAAAGAATATATATTATAATTCATTGCTAATCATTGTTTGCAATTGCGAAAAAAAAAATAAAAACAACAATAATCGCTGCTCTTGCTACGCGCGCGATGTTTTTTCTTGCTCGCATCCGGTACGATGCATCGAGTGCGAGTGAAACGTGCGATTGACACGTGCGGCGAGACATCACCGAGGGCGTTGTCATTTACGCGTCATATTGATTAGTTAAAAAATTCAAAATATCGACTAAATTATGAAGGATATCATGAATAACTATTTTTATTCTTAAAATGATCCATTTTTTTTTTATATCGATGAAGAATTCATTCCATAAGCGGATTGGGAGCTCCAGAATTGTTCCAGCTCACTAAAAATCGACAAATATATGGAGAAAAAACAAGAACAAGTATATCGAAAACGGACAAAGCATAAATCGATTTTCCATCATTGATAATCGATAAGAAGCACGAGGAATAATCGAATCTGTCATTTTTATTTTATTTTCGAATATAATATCATATACACAACACAAATTGTTAACACATTATTTTTATATTCATTATTTATCAAGAAAACACAAACAAATAAGTAAAAATATATTGTTTTATCATATATACGAACTTAAAAATATAAAAAAGTATACTTTTATATGTACACGGATTAAAAAAATCTGTTATTTTTATTTGTTTTTGAGATTTTTCTATCGAGCTTCTTATTTTACTTCGAAATATTCTTAAAGCTATTACATTATTATAGTCAGTTCCCCTTTGTTCGGCGTAATCTAATCTAATAATGTTTCAATACAATTCAATGCCTTTTCATGACTAACGTAACCACTGGTATCTTGAGTAACAAGAGAAACGATATTAGGATCGTCCATGCGTTCAAAGCCTGAATCATTTAAATCATGATTGAGCCACTCCTCTATGTTTTCCATATCCGCGTCTTCAAAAAAATTTAAATTTTCCAATAATCCACACATTTCAGATACAAAATTTTCTTCATTCTCTTTCGAATCCATTAAATCTGTTTCTATGTCAGGAAGAATCTTTCTCCATGATCGAACGGGGGGGTATTTACTGGTTTACTTTTGACCAAGATTGTGCTATCCATGTATAGCATCAATACCGTCATTTTTTTCCAAAATTGATCAGATTATCATCTTCCTCGACAAGAGTTTTTTCACATAAGTTTTTGACGATAAAGACGTTTCATTGATGATATAACACCTTGGTCCATGGGTTGAATCAGTGATGTAACATTAGGGGGCAAACATTTTGTAATCATAAGTCCATCGTTTGTCTTCAATATGCTTTCATTCGGATGAGCAGGAGCATTATCTAATAACAAAATTGCTTTCTGTGGCAATCCCTTAGTTTTCAAAAATAACCGCCCTTCTGGAACCCATTTCTTTTTGAACCAATCTTCGAATTCCTGTGTCCATCCATGCCTTTTTTTGACCATAATAATCGACGGGAAGATTTTCTTCGGATTCCTTAAATGATCGTGGTTTTTGCTTTTCCAATAACCAAAAGTTTTATGAGTTCCTGATGCATTTCCACAACACATAACAGTTATTCTTTCTTTAGACGATTTATGTCCAGAAGCGGACTTTTCTCTCATCGAAGCTAGCGTTTTTGTTGGAAAGCACTTCCAGTACAAGCCAGTTTCATCTGCATTATAAATTTGATCAGATTGAAAATTTTCTCTTTGCAAATATTCTTGAAATTCGACACAGAATTCGTCAGCAGCCTCGTCATCCAGCCTGACGAGGCGTTGAAACTTTCTTTAATTCCTAGATTCTCGTGAAATGTTTTTGCACTTCTTCACTGCTAGGAAGCAAAACAACTGAATAAACAAACTACGAAAGACATTTGGAAAGGGACGAATTTCGTAGACGTTAAGATTTTAGAACAAATGAAGTCCGAGAGCTCACAAATATGGGTGTAAATATCGAAATTAATGGCAGGGCGACGTTTCTGTGTCCCTATGCGTATTTCGTTCAAACAACGCGCATATTCAAGATCGCGATTCATTAATGCGTCTTATAATCATAATAGAAAAAAATCAATCAAAATATTTTCAGGCACGGATAATCCGCAAACCGGATAATCCATGCACGGATAATCGAGAGTACACTGTATATCGAAAACGGACAAAGCATAAATCGATTTTCCATCATTGATAATCGATAATCGATCCGATGACATAGAACACGCAAATCGATTTTCCTGCCTTTACACATTAAATAATATTTCAGAAGGATTGTGTCTTTTACTTGTCCCAATTACTTGTGGTAGGGTGTACCCATAAGCTCCTTACAGATCATTCTGTTGGTTAGATTTGAGAATAAAGTCTCCTCGCTCCTGTCAAGGTCTTCCTCCTGCTTCCTCCATAACCGTCGTGTCTCCAGTACACATGTTTATATTAATACGGACTTGAATTCATTTTTTCGTATTTTCTTTTGTATCTTGTCCTCGGAATTAAATTAGCTAATTTATTTATATCTACATAGTTGAAGATCCCTGGATAATAATACATCCGACGTTCCGTTAAAACACGCGTAAATAAAAACCACGCAAAAAAAAGACAGGGGAGCTGAAACAATATGATAGGTTACGATCCCTGTAATAAAAACCACGTAATAAAAACACGGAGTTCATCTAAAATATAAATAAAATCTAAAATCTTCTTTTCCGAATTTATTTATGCTTTTCGATATTATCATAAACAACGATATATCGTTGTTTGGCATTTAAAGGGTTAAAAAATATAAATAACTATTTTTTTTATTTAACGCAAAAAGAAAATTGATTACATTCTTTAACAATGATAACGAAATACAAGGCGTGGCTGATATTGTATTTTCAATAACCTACTTGTAGAAAATGATATAATGGGAACACACTTCAATGAAGACGTGATGGAGATAAAAAATAACGAATTGCAGAAGAATAAAAATAACTGACCGCAGAGGCTTTTGACAATGTAATTGAATTTTAAGAAAATATGGAAGAAAAACCAACATTGCCTTCACAGGCGGTGATAATTATGGTAAGTTTAAGTTAACCCTTTGACTACTAAACCACAATATATCGTTTTTGTTTGCAGTAGATTATTCTAAACATTCGCCTCAATGTTAAAGCAGTGTCGAACTAAACGACAACATTAAAAATCATTATTATATAAATATGAAATTCTGTGGTTACGTTTAACTTTTAATAAATGTATAAATATTATAACGAAAGGTTGCGACTAATCGACTATTATTATAGCCAGTGTGAGTAAAATATTTGGGGGTGCTGCGGAATATTAAAAATTAAATATATTATTTAAATTACTAGAGGTAAAAATACCAAATAATATTAACAATAATAAAATAAGTGACGAATCAAAGAAGCTGTTAGTATGACTGCATCGAGTCGAAGTGCGACACGGCGCTTAGCGGCAAAACTTCCCCCGCATCCCGTTACCACTCCGCATCCAACCAATACCCAACGCTGGTAGCGCTGACAAGCGAACAGCGCTTTTGCTCCACACCGACAAGAGAAACACTTCCCATAGGCACCGACCAGATTAATATATATAAATTTTGTTTACATTTTCGTATACATAATACACAATCATAAATCATATATAAAAATATATTTTTCCTTAATTTGCTTGGGGGTGCTGCAGCTCCGCAATGTAAATGGACGAGCCGCCACTGATTATAGCGATAAGTGTGTTATATAATATTGATTTTTCACTTAAGCCTTTTGTATGAAATTTGGCTTAAGGCTGAAGTGGCGCAACGGAACGAAGGGATTTTGAGGATATTGGAAAAAATATTCGTCGATGAAGAAGTCAGTGAAGATCACTCAGTAATTATGTTAAGTAATCAAATCGTCTTTGCAATATGATAAAATAAATAAATAAAATTTATTATAATTTTGCCCAACCTTTTGACTGAACGATATATCGTAATTCGGCAGCCTAAGGGTTAACTATGCAATCATCAATTCTTCCGTAACATGGCTTATACAACAGCTAACATGTGCGTCTTCAAGACTGATCAATATACAAATTTTAAGTCATTTTAATAATTAGATTTAAATTTTTATTAGATATTTGTTAAATCGGACACAAAAACCGGTCCAAATTCGATATTATGCAATAGCTTTTTATAGCTTTAACGTCATAGAATTTATATAATAAATCACACATAATTGTTATTCTTAGAACAAGCATTATTTATCCTTGTAAAATGTTATTTGATGATATGGCGTTAAGATAAACTCGTCACCGGTGGCCAAAGCATATACAAAAATCCGAGCATATATTGGTATGTCGAATATCACGTTAATAAATAAATATATAATATATAATTGCACAATATTCTTTATAATTATAGCAACTGATGATTAAAAACTTGACATAAAACTGTCAAACACTATCATCTCTGTGTGACATACGATTTTCCCTTTGGAATTGGACGCAAGTCATCTATCAAAATTATGATCGTGTGCGGTGTGTAATGGCGCAAATTAAAATTTATTATTACGTCTAGTTAATTATGTTTTGGCTATGTGGAATCTCATGACTACACATCTGCCCAAAATTTAAACAGCAGAACGAAACAGATCCGCATTTGCGAATAAAATATGCAAAAGGGTAAAAAAAAATTGGGCAAATTTACATCGAACGCACATTCGCGCTTATTGCCCGATTACATTTACATTTCGCGGGTAAACTTTAAAAATAAAGTAAGGAGGTCAGTTCAGTGTGCGAAGAAGAAGCAATCGATGCGCGAAAAAAGCTTTGTTTCGTTGATTGGGGTCACCGTTCGTTCGAATCGGATTATCGCCTTATCATTTTATCTAATTCCAAGTAAATTACTTGGAATTAGACTTGACAATACATAGAATCCTTACGTCGAAAATATGAAACTCGGATAAAATAATCAAAACACCAGAGATGTCAACGTAATCGTTTGCATAAATAGTAATTTGACCCTGAAGCTCCAGCACAATTGACCCATACTCCATAACCGGACAATGTTCCTAGAGCATATGACGTCATTGCATGTATGATGTCAATAATGAAACAGTCGGAGATACGTTATAATGGCACATGGATTGAATAAAACATGCTATGGATCGCATGCATTCGGATATAACTCGTTCTAGGAATTTCAAATAATAATCGGACCTTTAATTATTCGAATATCAGAACATAATAATACAGTCAGTTCTCGACTTACGGCCATTCGCACTTACGACGAAGAGAAAAATGGTAAATAAGTATTTTTTATCATTTTTTGTCAAATACAGCCAACCCTCGTATAGCGCTCCCTACTATAGATCGGCGTGTGCGGTAGTTCCTCCTATAGTGCTACGTTTCATATCGCAGTTTTACCTACAAGCGATGAATTTCGAGGTCAAATTGTCGCGTGTTGCTCTTCGATTAACAACAAAATATAACGCGTGCACGTGAACAAACTAAAAATAAAACATGTGAATGGATAAAATAAAAATCGTTGATATACAAAA
This sequence comes from Philopotamus ludificatus, assembly GCA_022495035.1. Classification (NCBI taxonomy): domain Eukaryota; kingdom Metazoa; phylum Arthropoda; class Insecta; order Trichoptera; family Philopotamidae; genus Philopotamus; species Philopotamus ludificatus. Next base: position 110,814 of record JAGXCT010035185.1, read on the forward strand.
AACAATTAAGTCTTCTATAAGGCGGGTTTTTATAGCATGTGCATTATCTGCGCGCTATAGGAATAGTTTACTGTAATATTTACAAGAAATAACATAATTTTTGCATTGGCATAATTATAAATTTTTAGTGGCCTGAAACCCTCCACTCATTTAAAAAAAATAAAAAATAGGGCCAATTGAATTTACAGTGAAGCCCTATTTTTACGTAGCTGGAATTCACGTTTTCCCGTTATTTGTGTTTGATTTTTACAATCCCGTATTATTTTAGTACCCCTTTTCTAACTCCGAATCTACGTTTTCGCTCTCATCATCATCATCATTTGCTAGTCACAAGGCTCTCACTCGCTGAGGGCATGGACCTTACCAAACTCTCGCATGGTAGTCGAGGCCAAAGGAACCTGAGTCTCACACGTGACGTGAGGGCTCCACTTTCGTGTCCATACCGCGGGGACCCGAGCCTTCTTGCTATGCGGTTTTTTGTAAAGAGTTTCCCTCTCTTGGCCATTGCTGGCATTGGACGTACATCTTCTACCATGTTGGTATCGGATTTTACCCTCTCGACTCTGTCCAGGCAAGTAGGAGAGGGTTTGTCTCGGTATTAGTTTGTTCTCTTCTCTCTTATTACGTTTTTTTCCTTACCTTGAAAAACAGTCCCTTCAAAAACGTAAAAACGGAGCTTCACTGTATTTTGTAATCCCTAATAATTTTTAATTTGTTAAATGATTATTTCACACTATCAAAAATGTATGTGTGATTTAGATCTTATTTATTTGTACAAAGTACAACCCTCCTATTGCGTTTCCTCTAAATCGCTCCTTTTTACAAAATTCCTTGTTAACCAAAGAGCATTAAGCTTTATTTCGCTCGGCAATGCATTATAGGAAACAGCGACTTACAGGAAACGTTATAGGGTTGACTGTATATGATAAATGAACTAGCCCCAAATTTTGTATGGGTGCCTAGCCTTCAATTGGGCGGATTTCTATAGCGTGGTCCCTATCTCGGCGTTATAAATTCGATTTGGAAATTTCCAAGCCTTTAAAAAATTATATTTGTATTTTTTGTATAATGTATAGTAATAGAAATCAGTTATACATCGTTGTTATAACAATAAAAAAAATGTATTTTTTATAGTTATTTAAATTAGAAAAAACTTGAGACGTGGGAAGGGTTTAAACTTTCGATGATTTGTCGATTTTTTATTAGTGGAAAATATATGTTCCATCGTGATTATTGCTTCCAAGTGACATTGAAAACAAAAATTGAAGAAATCTGTGATCCAATTTTCGCAATTACAGCAAAAATTTAATAATCGTCAATGCAATTTTTGTACAAAACGGTGATCTATAAGGAAGCGCTATAGGAGGTTTGACTGTATTTTAAAAATCTTTTTTTTTATATTAAAATTAGAAGGTTTGCATAATCAGCTAATCAAATTGATAAATATTATTCATGAATATTTGAAATATTATAGAAGATATTGTTCGCCTTTTTGTCTCCTGCGTCGTTCAGAGTTGCATTCATTTGCAAATGAATGCGAAATACGCAGTCATATTGCAGATTTTTTTTAAAAAAATGTTAAATTCAACACATGTAGATTTTCTCACAGTTATACGCGAGGCAAGTTCGCTGACTTTGCGACATATAATTCACTTTTCGCAGAAGAAAGCCGTTATGTGAAAGACTGGGTTTGCTGGACAGCGGTCAAGTCATTTTTCCGCAAGACGGCATAGAATCCAATAACAGTAGCTGCAAAAAATAGAAAAGTGTCGGATTTTCTACGTCTATATTGATCGAAACTGCGCACAAGTAGCAATGCGCATGCGCATTTAATTACAGAGACTCTATATACATAATCCATGACTGAAATACGTATCTCTGAATAAATAAGATACTCTCTCTTGACTTCGACGATAGACTCGATCCACTCTCCGGCCATTCTAATGACAAATTGAATGCATGAATACATTCTTTTGATGACAACGGTACTCTAAACTTAATCTATAACTAGCCTCGGACTTTCTAAGCATGTCGGTTATACGAAATCGAGTGGCACATCGTATCATTGTCGATATGCAGCGTTTAATTAGTCACTAACTGGGTCAACAATTACTGTCAACCTCTTCAATATCCACCGAGTGTGAATAATTTAAAAAACAATTGGGCATGCACAGCAGCGATCATCGCGAGAATTTGTGCTCGCAACGGTTTCCGGTCGTTCGGCGGAAAAATCGATTCGGCAAAGACGGAAAAAACGCATTGATTCTGATCTCGTCTACGGACGGCCCGAATAAATATATATATATTCTTTCCAAGATGGCACGAAGCTCGGAATACCGGTTTTCGGCTGGAGCGACGCGGAATACCCGTCTCCTCGATGCTCCTTATATAAATCTGACTCGCGAGACCGAATGGCAAAATTCGCCAAACCAATTGCAACGGCTCGTATCCATCCACCCACGGGCCTATCAAATCGTATACCAAAATTTAACAGCCCGCCTAATAATACGTGAGCACGGAATCTGACCGTGAGCTAAGAAACGCCGAGCTAAACCAACGAAATCCACTAAAAATCGAAACCAATATCGGATTATATAGGTCAGATCATTGGTAAGCGGCGCGACGCCAAGAATCCTCGACGCATGCGCACAGGCATACATCATATACACGGTTTTGAAACAACGCTATCCACTAAACGTAATACTATATTTTTACACGATTCTTAGAAACAATATATTAATTTTGACAAGGTCTGAAAGGTCTAGTAGCCCTGAAGCAGTGGTTCTTAACTTGTGTTCGATCGAACCCCAGGGGTTCGGTGAGTCAGTCTCCCGGGTTCGGCGGAGGTCAAAACAAACACCCGACTTACAGTACGATATTATGAAAAATGATACGACGTATGATATAAGGGTACGGTGAACGCGCATATGAAACTGGTGGGGTTCAATACCTCCAACAAGGTTAATAACCACTGCCCTAAAATGATTGAAGTGACAATATTGGTATAGCCGTCCCGATGGGGTCTATTGCTGACCCATGTTTTTTTCTCGAATAACCCTTATAATACAAATCCTACGTTACACCAACTTTTTGTATTCGTCAAAAATCTTCTAATGTCTGCAATTGCGAAAAAAATAATAGAAACAATACTGTTGCGTGATGTTTTTTCTCGCTCGCATCTGGTACGATGTGTTAAACGCAAGTGAAACCTCGATGTCGATGTTAGCTGAAAAATGCTGAAAAAATAAGGCGATATCAACCCAAATATCAGACGGGGTTCAAAGTTTCAGTGTGAAGCACAGAATTTATAACGAATACGGGTGGTAATGAGCTTGAAAATTGGATTAACACCATCATATTAAATAATTACACTATTAACCCATTGACGACGATATTTTTTAAAAAATATTTAATGAATATTTACAAATATAACAAAGATATCTATTGGGATTACGATTAAAAAAGACTTCATTTTTTTTAATTAAATTAAAAAAACGTAGTCCAGGTTATTGTTGCTAAAAAATCTATTGGGCCAATACGTCTGACCTACGGAGTAGGAAAGGTTAAAAAAACATTACATAGTATCTAAAAAAAAAAATTCTGATTTTTCATGTTCATTGCATGAATCTTAATACTCGAAAAATTAAGAAATAATAATTTTGACAGAATGAAGCTAGTTAATATTGAGAGTATTTGAACAGGTGTTCGTATGTTATTAAATTTTTGCCAAGTGCATCTATCCAATAAATATCAATCGCGAATATGGCTTATTTTTAATAATTTAAAATCATATTCCTGAAATTTACATGTAAATGATACAATAATGTTTATTTTTTTGTAAATAACGTAACTATTCTCTTATCTCATGAAGGTTATATACGTGTGCAATTATTCGTAATAACAAAATGGGCGTATCCATGAAACAATCATCAAAACATCGCAGTACTAGCGAGTAATAATAAAAAATATATAATCCATTAAAGCCGTAATTGCCGAAATTATATTGTATTTTTATTTCATTTCAAATCTTGGTCCTAATATTTTTTTCGGCACCATTGATGTTACGAGATATAGCAATGCACGATCGTGTCATGTCTAATTTGGATGCATGTGAATGAAAATAGAGCTCGGTCTATACCAGGCATGCAAATATTTATGACGTAAAAATGTGGCATAGTTAACATACACAGAAGGTCGACCACGATATGGATGGACGATTCATAGTCAGCTTCGAAAAAAAAATGGCATGAACACGTTTTCTATTCGACTGAATTATGTCACCGCGATATCCGAAACAATAAAGCTTTTCACTATGCAAAAAGCTTTTAATATTTACGGCTCATTATCAAACCCCCCGCTTCCTTTTCAGCCGGCTACTTTGTTCCGAGGGGGGGTGTATTATACATGTTTAATGAAAACTACGGCCGACGCGTAATTTTCTCGTTAAAAATCAATTCGAACGTTTTATATACAGAGTTCCCTTTTGTGTTCCAATTTGCCGCCAACAAGTGCGTCGGCACTCAATTGAGGGACCGGTCACAACAAACTATTATTGATGTCAATCATTCCAACACTATTTCATAAATTGTGATCGGATCGGGCACCGTGACGATCGATAAAAATCGGAGCGAACAATCGAGACGCGGGCGGTGACCCGGCGCCGATTATGGTCATATATTTTTTCGAGATGGCCACACTCGGCGCCAAGTTCAAGATTTTCGACCGCACAATACTCTCGCAGGCACGATTATTATTTCCGATCGTTTATTTACAAAGCGGAATCTTCAATAGTAAATAATATTCAGAGCGCGACAATGGAAATGTGTCGCTAAAAAGATTTGGTGCAAATAAAAAGCGCCGACGCGGTCGCCCCGCATTTATATCGAAGAGTTCATGGACGCGCAATCGTCTCCTAGGACCGCGGAATCAATCGTTTTGAAAAACAAATGAATAGCGAATCGCTTCATTCGCGTCAACGTCACACCGCCCTTGGCTCTAACCCCCCGCGAGCGTGAGTCGCGAGCAGAATTATAATAATGAATTAAAAGGACAAGAATTCTCCGTGGATTAGGTCATGTTTACGTTTTCGTGTTTATTACAGCAGCTTTTTCTGGCAACCCACCAAAAATAGGTCATTCGAATCTGTGTGTGCGCATGCCCGTATTTTTATGTATGAGGGTATCTTCGAGCGTTTGTGTGCGAATTTATGTTTCTCAACTATGATTCAACGATTATAAACATGAGATTTTACCGAGAATTGCGAATATATTTTTATAAACGCACACGTAGAATGCACGGAGACCGATAAAAGGAGACGCGTCTAAAGTTTTAATCGAACTCTTCGAAGGCAAAACGAGCACGTATCGAGATTACATTATAAATAAATCGTACCCCGGCATTTAATAATAAATTTAAAACGGAGCCGTTATATAACATTTTAATTCGTCGATCAAAGATTTATACAAAAATAAATATTCAATAGACAGCACAACACTGCATAATGTGCGCGTATAATAATAATAAAAAAAAAAAAACAAAAGAATATTATTTAGGATACGTCAAAAATTTTGCGCGAAAATAAAACGCCTCAAAAGAAAGCTTCCGCATAGCCGAAAGCTCGGACAACGCTTCCGCCGGATCAATGTTGATTTATCTGTCAAATGATCACTGTTTTATTTTGTAATTCGGGGTACATCTACACATACACACACATGCACTTAATCGAACAAGGGAGGAAATGTCAAATGCGAGATTGCCATCGTCCTCGAGCGCGCCGTCGCGGAAGTTATGAATTAAAACTTATTCGGAATCACGAATCAAAACGGCCGGGCGTTTTTCGAATATCGAGCGCAAAAATAAATGTGGCTGAAAATAGGAATGTATTAGAAGCGGTTTTTTTCTAAAAGAGGGCGCGAAAAGGACGCGTCGTTGGAGGGCGAGGGGCGGGGGGCGGCGCACCTGGTGCTGCTTGTGATCGGGGCCCGGGCCCGGCGCCGCCATGTCTGGCGCTGTGGCGCTGTGCCCGCTCCGCCGCGCAGCGCCCACTGCCGCTACTCCCGCTACTCCCGCCGCTCGACGGCATTCTCGCACCCCACCACTTGCGCATCCGAGGGGCTACTTTGCCCAATATATCCCTATAATATTTTTTATCGTTCGCTTATTTTTATATTATTAACGACGAGATACAATATTTATTTGCTTAGAATAATGAAATAAATATTATTATATAAAATCGATTTATATTTTTGGAAAAGAATAGAGTTCTCATATTTAAAAATACGCACAATTATTTATACAGAATTTAAAAAATTGTAGTAAAAATCCAGTAGGTCCAGCATGTTACAAAAAAATAATTTGAATTTACCAGATCGAACTCTTACTCCTAATAAATCATTATTATTGCAAAAATAAAAAAAAATCCAAATGTAATTGGTCGACGTCTTATTAAATTGTAATATTTAAATAAAAAACGTTTTTCTCGATTTTTTATTTTGAATTATCAGCTTATTTTAAAACATAAGACATCTATTGATAGGAAGTAAAATCTCCTTAGTTTAGAATTGAATTTCACAGAGGGAGATTGTACATGTTTTTCACTTCATATTAACCAATTTGCATCTCAAATTAACCCTTTGCAAATCAAATTAACCCACATTATATTCAAATGTATTGAAATGCAAAATGGTGAATTTAAAGTGAAAAACCTGTACAATATTAAATATATTAATAATATAATATGTAATAATAATTTTATAGGAGAATTTAAAATAAATACATTTATTAATTGACTAGCTCGACTTTATATTTGGTATTGTTGACGTGAAAAAAAGTACACTCGGACCTCATGTAACACGGAAATATGGTTCCACAAAAGTGTGGAAGTTTAAAGTTTATACAAAATTATGGTGTGTTCCAAAAAAATAGAAGTTTAATTAGGTTAGGTTAGGTTAGGTTAGGTTAGATTAGGTTAGGTTAGGTTAGGTTAGGTTAGGTTAGGTTAGGTTAGGTTAGGTTAACAAGGCGGGCAAACTTGCGAGCGCCATAAGAAAACCGCTCGGAATTCGGTAGAGGTGCGAACAGTTTACCTGGCTAATCGATCGTCATCAGATCTCTTTGACGAGGCTCGATTTGCGCGACGTCCGCAAACGGCTCCTCGTCGGAGGCCTCCTGAGGACGGCCAGTTCGCAGCTGAGACAAAGACGAGCGTTCGAAGCCCTTCAGAGTTTACGGCACGCAGATCGCAGTCAACTTTCGCCAACGGCAGCAGCCAGAGTGCTTCTCCAACAAAAGCGTTTACGAATAGGGTGGGTCAACTGCCGCATATCCGAGAGAGCTGAAGTAACCAAGTGCTTCAAATGTCTCGGATACGGCCACATAGCGGTCGACTGCGCGGAAAGAGACCGCTCGAAAAACTGTCTTAAATGTGGCACGATCGGTCACAAAGCGGCAGAATGCAAATGCCAGTCAAGGAAGGTCAGGACAGCGGACATAGAGTCGGCAGCAATAGCTGCGCAGCGCTCAAAGCCGAACTAAGGAGGATAAGAGCTGCAAAATGACCTCGTTCCTCCAGATAAATTTAAACTGCTGTCGGGCAGCACAAGATCTCCTTGTCCAAACAGTGTGCGATAAGAAAACGAGCATGGTAATAGCCAGTGAGCAAAACAACAACTGCGCCCTCGCCTTTGCTACCCGATACCAACCTGCGTGCAGCAGTATTTGTCCCCAATAACTCCGTGAGAGTCATAGAGGTGGGACAGCCGCTTGCGGGAGCAGCATGGATCCGCACAGCGGACAACATCAGAATTTACAGCTGCTATTATTCACCCAACGCATCGGACGAACAATTCCGGGAAAAAACCCGTGAAGAGCCTTTGAGCAGAGCATACGCGTAGGTTCCGGCCCGTGCTCGTAGCTGGCGACTTCAATGCCAAAAGCGCCTGACTGGGGATCGAGTAGGACGGACCGCAGGGGCGAGATGCTCGCAAATACGATGGCCAGGCTGCAGCTCTTCGCCCTTAACACAAGCAACGTGAACACTTTCCGCAGGGGAATCACCGGTTCCGTCGTCGACGTGGGTTTCGCCGACGGCGCTACCCTTGCGAGGATCAGCGGCTGGCAGGTCTTGGAAGACGCTACACTGAGCGACCACCAATATATCGTCTGGTCGATCACAAACAATCGTATCGCACCGGCACCTGTGCGAAACAGGGGATGGATCACGCGTCGTCTAGACAAAGAAGCATTCGTCGCCTCCTTTACTGAAGAGATGGAAAAGAACGAAATAGACGACCGAGAAAGCGATCCCGTCGACCAAATTACCAGAGCCACCACCGCAGCGTGTGATGCGGCAATGCCGAGAAGACGCGCCCCCAAAAACTGGCGCCCAGCGCACTGGTGGAACGACCAGATTGGCGACCTGAGAAAGAAATTTAATGAAGCCCGTCGAAAACTCCAGCGAAATAGAAGAAGAACGCGAGACCCCTGCACCGAAGACTACCAGCTCCTTAGAGAAGCAAGAAAATCTCTCTGCAACGCCATTAAAGCGAGCAAAGCCAGGGCATGGGACGATCTAATCGACACCATCGACAGAGATCCCTAGCTCCAATTCCTATAAGCTGGTGCGGGAAAGCTAACACCGAAGAGTCAGGTCCTGTTCCTCAACAAAATCCGGAACATGGAGACCGTAGTGGCCACCTGTTTCCGACAGACGAGAAATAAAATGCTGATCTCGGACGATGAAATCCCACCGTTCACGTTGGCCGAAGTAAAAGTAGCCTGCGCTAAATTAACAACAAGGAAAGCCCCAGGGCCTGACGGTATTTCAAACGAAGTGATTGCAGAGAGCCATCCGGAAAGACTTCTGTAAACGTACAACTGGTCGTTATCGACCGGAGAATTCCACAGACGATGGCGGAGAGAGATTAAAGATCGTCATCTTGCTCCCGAAGGAGACACAACCACCAGAGGACCTTGCATCGTTCACTGACCGTTGTGCATGCTCAACGGATTAGGAAAACTCTGGAGAGGGCGACACTCAGACGCCTCCAGGAACACGTGGAACCCAAACGGACTCGGCCAGTCAATACGGATTCCAGAAGCGACGCTCAACGGTGGATGCACGCTGAGGTAGTCAAACTGTACACGGAGGCATGGCTGGCTCAGTTAAAGCTGTAGCAGCCACTCGGTTCTACTCACCCTGACGAAGAATCCATTCAACAGCGCGAGGTGGAATGAAATAATAGGGCGCTGGAAAGACAGCAGGTCCCACCATATCTCCTCCGGAATTATAACTAACTACTCACGGACAAGTGCTAGATAATAACAGATCACAAGGACCAGACGGAGAAAATATCCGCGGCGTCCTTGTACAGGGCTCAGTTCTAGGCCCACGCCAGGAACATAATGTACGACGCAATTCTTCGACTGCAACTACCGGACGGCGCAAAATTGATAGTGGATTTTATGGACGACGTAGGCCGCTGATCAAATAGAAGAATCTCTAAAGCAACTCGAAGATGGCTGACGAAGCACTCCGCAAGATATCAAGATGGCTGGAACGACGTCGGTGGCTAACTCTCACAGCCACAAGACCGGAAGGCGTATCTTTACAAGGAAAGTGCGCGAAGCTGCAACCGCTGGATATAGCGACCGCGCTCTAGATCCCCTTTAGCCGATCTCTTACGGTATCATCTTTGGAGTCTGGCGACGATTAAACTGAACTTCAGGGAAATCACACAATAAGAGCGGCTAAAAAAGGACCGACGCCGCGAACGCCTCGCTAGACTCATGCCGAACATGTATGGGCACAAAGTTGGTGAAAAGAAGGCTGCTGTATGTGCAAATGTCGTCCAAAGTATTCTTCTTGTACGGGAGCCCCAACGGGGCCCTCCCGGCAATGAAAATCGAGAGATACAGGAAGAACCTAGCAAGAGTGCAGAGGACACAGTGCGCTGAGAGCCGTCGCAGCTTTATTCGACTGTTTCCGAGAACGCGGTATTAGTGCTGGCCGGAATACCGCTTAATAATCTTCCGCTGAGGAAGCGGGAAAGAGTTATACGAGCAGCAAAAAAAAACAGAGCCGAAACTAAGAACCACCGACCATCGAAAAGCAAGGTACGCCTCTGTCTCATAAAAAAAAAATGGCAAGAGCGCTGGGACGAGACTCCAAAGGGAAATGGAGCTGAAACTGATTCCAGCGGATCGAACCGGCCTGCAAAAAATCGCCAACATGTAGGGTTCCATCTCTGCCACAGCTTCTAACTGGTCACGGATGTTTGAGAATACCTCCACCGAATCGGGGAAAGAGGTCTACCGGAAATGCCACGAATGCGGAGAGGCGGGCGGATACAGTGCTGAACACACTCTATTGCACGTCCACTTCACGGAAGCCAGAGCATTCCAGGAGGAGAGACGGCGGGAACCATCGAAACTGCAGTAAAACCTCCTCGGCAAAGAAGAGGAACAAAAGACGCTATCCACGTTTGCCGGGATAGCGATGCTGACTAAGGAGGAAGCCGAAAGGGCAAGACGGCCGCCAACAACGGCCGACAGCAAGGATAAAGATCCAGCACTATCTCCTGAAGGGAGGTGTCTTTTGAAGATCTCCCCTCCTCCAACAGAAAAAAAAAAAAAAAAAAAAAGATTAGGTTAGGTTAGGTTAGGTTAGGTTAGGTTAGGTTAGGTTAGGTTAGGTTAGGTTAGGTTAGGTTAGGTTAGGTTAGGTTAGGTTAGGTTAGGTTAGGTTAGGTTAGATTAGGTTAGGTTAGGTTTTGTGTTGATTAAGAAGCAGTATTATGAAAATTTTTAATATAGATTGTAGAAATTTAAACATTCATCTCTGAAATACAATTTAGCCATAGTAGCATATTTTTTGACTGAAACCTATGAATTCAGGAAATTCTTTATAACACTGGCTTGGGGGTATGTAAGAGGAAGAGACCCATTACCTCCGCATATTTATAAAAATATTTATATAGGTAGTTTGGCGGGTTGGAATTAATTATTTTAATGCCATCTACCTTTCGTTGAATAAATAATTATAAACTAATAATATAATTTTCAAACCAAAAGAAATGTAAGAGTCATTCGCCTTGCATCTTTACAATTTTTATTAAATCTTTTAAGGCAGTGCTTCCCAATTACTTTCATGTCACGGCCCCCTAAATCTGAAAGAATTAATTCCCTCCCCCTGCCCAAAAAAAATAATTTTATAGTTTTATTAAGATTATTTGCCAATAATATTATTACAATTATAATACACCTATCCCTCGATTTACACGGTAGATAGGTTCCTGAGAAAAACGTGTAAATCGAAATTGTATATTTTTCGATGTAAAACCGTGTAAATCGAAAAATACACAAAAAACGTGTGGCGGTCATGCTTCGCGCATTTGCTTAAGACACCAAAAAAATGAGATGTATACCTGCGACCCTTTAACGAGAGGCAGGCCACCTGCGAGGGATTATGCCATTAGCGAAGATGCTAATTGGTCGCAATTGAATATAAAGCCACAATGCAGCTGCAGAAGAGTAAACTTTAAATTGGATTTTTTTTCATCATTGCAGTAACTTGAACTACCTGGGACTTCTTCTAATCCGTTCCCACGAAAGCGATTGGTTAGAGGTGGAGTCCTGATATAAATAGGGCGCCCCGAATCCCAAACTTCAGAGTCAGGCTTACCTTGAAACCCAGTGCATTGAAGATACCGACTGAGCTGGCGGATGGCTCGTCGGGAAGAAACACCACTCTCCGATGCCTCCGAGTTGACTGCGGTCGCGTTGGCCGCAAATTGCAGACACTCTGAGCTAGAGCGTAATTTGTGCGACGTCCTTTACGAGGCTAAAGACGGGACTTCACCGTAAGACAAAATATCGGACATCAGTGGCCAGTGCTGCCACAGAATCTTCGAAATAGACCGACTGGGGAGTCGGACCAGAAGAGATCGACGTCGCTACTGACGCAGTGAAACCGACGCGATCGCTTTATTAATAATATTCTTTCTGCCTTTCTGTCTGTAATTATAGTGCAAATAAATATAAATCTTATGGAGTCAGATTTTTCTATACGGAGGAGCGTAACCCCCACAAACGCATAATTTGATTGTTTTTTTATAATACATAAATAACACAAAATTATTCTTTAAAACAAAATTATTATCTTTTATTAATTAAACCTTTTTTTCCAAAATAACCCCTTACTCATCAGCATTGAAAACCTGATTAGGAGTATATGAATTGATGGCAAAAATCTTTAGTGAAAAAGAAAATTGACGCCTCTAAAATGCGGTGCAGGCAACGCCTGCTGAGAATACCATGGACGGCTAAATGCGCAAACGTGTTTGTCCTGAAAGAAATGGGCAACGACAAAGATGACCTACTTTCTACTACCTGTCTCAATAGGTTTCTGTGATACTTTGGACATCTCGCTAGAACAAACGATAACTTGGAGAAGCTCGTCGCTCTTGGAAACGCAGGGGAAGGGGCTGGGCGCCCACCCCCTGGAGCTACCAATTGAAAACCGCCACAGGCTCCACCGTAGTAGCTGCGATGCGATATGCTGAATGCAGAGAATCCTGAAGAGCCAACATCAAGAAAATTCGGAACAAGAATGGTCACGATCCTCAGACATGAGGGTACCGACTCAAGAAGAATAAGAAACTCAGACGAAGAGTAAAACGTAAGTGCACTGTATTAACCAGTGGTGCGACAATCTGTTATGATAATTTAAGTTAATTTCCCTTCCTAAAAATATATGATTTACATTTATATAAATGTTAATTTTAAGACATAGACATGTATAAAATTTTATATATATTAACAGCACTATATTGTTATCAAAAATTACTTTTTTATTCGGTGTATTATGTAAAGTTGTGTTTATATAAATAGGAATTATATTTAAGTTTACTCAGATGGTTCGTTCCTATGCGTCAATGTGCAATTAATGTGCAACGAATACATTTAAATATAGAAGTTAAATATTAGGTTTAATAAGAAAATGCCGGGAATCTTCGTATTTCGCAAAAAAATCTTTATTGATTCGTTAATATTAATTTTTACACTTCTAAAAAGGCTCCATTAAATATATCATATATTTTTGTCAGATCATTTTCCAGTCTTCAAAACATCTCCGAAAATTAATTAATGGTATGATGTTTAGCTTCCTCAGCGATTTTATTTTTATGTAATGAATGAAAAATCATTACTACCAATGTCAGGGACAAGAGCGACAATTTAGGACGTTTGGTAGCATAGTTCAAATATTCCTATAACTTTTTGATCAAACTCTGTGTGTATTTAATTTATTCTCATTTGTTCAAACATCCATACAATCGAACAATTTAAATAAGCCAATTGTATATAATGCATTTTCAGTCATTATTTCCAAAACGCAATAAACAAGTAAAAAATCACCATGAAGTTTATGTTTCTCCCCGCCGTTGGATCATTTTTTATTGGAATGTTCATTATAATGGTTTGTTTTTTTTTATATATTATATATCATCATGATCATCCTCATCATCATCATTTGCCAGTCACAAGGCTCTCACTCGCTGAGCGCACGAGCGCATGGACCCTACCTAAACTCTCGCGTGGTAGCTGAGGCCAAAGGGAACCTGGTCTCACATCGTGACGTGTGAGGCCCTCGTGTCCATACCGCGGGGACCCGAGCCGTCTCGGTATGCGGTTTTTTGTAAATCTCTTAATATATTGAAATTTATATTATTAATATGATATAATTTTTTTAAGTCGTGAAGCGATTACATTTCATTATTGTTATTATTATTATTTTTATTTAATCCACAATCCCTCGTTTCTGTGGAACGTGACCATGTGCATGATTCCCCTTATGGAGGACCATGGACATGGTTTTCATGGGAATATATAGTGCAGTGGTTTCCTGTTGGCTTCTGCACCACAGTGATTTTTTATACTGAAGAACGCTGCTACTCGCTTCCCAGCTTATATTTTGGTAACCGGAAAGTTCATTTTTTCTAAAAAAAAACTTTTTTGATAACATCGGAGATTGCAGAATGGCTTGATTCAGCTCAACAAACCATCTCGGATAATATTCGGAAACTAGGATTGGTGTGGAAATATTCGAGATGGGTGCCACATGAGTTAAGTGAGAAGAATTTGAATAATCGAGTGATCATAAGCACATCTCTCGAACCCTTCTTGGACCTGATGATAACTGGGGATGAAAAATGGATTTCCTATGAAAACATCGCAAGGAGAAGAGCATATTGTTAATCTAGAAAACCTGTCCTTTCCACCTCTAAACCCAAGTTGAGCCTGAATAAGAGAATGCTGTGTATACGGTTGGGACATTCGAGGACCAATACATTTTGAGCTGTTGAAACTGAACGAAAAGCTAACTTCAGAGAGGTACTGTCAGCAATTGCATAATTTAAAAACGGCACTCCAAGAAAAGAGGCCGGCGATGTTCAATAGCAAGGACATCATACTGTTTTATAATTTATAAGATAATGCTAGGCCACATATTGCTTTGGGGAGTCGTCAGAAACTCGCAGAGCTGGGCTGGGGAATTCTGTTGCATCCACTATACTCCCCGGACTTAGCACCCTCCGATTATTACTTGTTTCTGCCCTTACTTGTTCGTCATTTTTGCAAGGCAAAAAAATCAAAAACGAATAAGATATCAGACAAGTACTGGTTCGTTTTTTCGCCACTTTCGGCATTTTTAGAAAATGGGATATACAAATTTAATTCAAGGCATGAACAATTTATTATTTTGTTTTATACTAAAAACGGACAGAAATTTCTGGTAGACCCAATATTTTTGTGAAATGAAGATCGTCAGCCTCCACCCCACTCCTCTGTTGACAAGCGTCATTCAGAATTATTCGGAATGGTCACCCATCCGAGTACTATCTGCGCTCAGTAGCGGTTAACTCGACAATCATAATTCTATTGTAATTACCTTCAGCTATGACGGGTCTTATATTTTTTCATGATTGTTTTCACTGATTTATTTAGACGGATGGATATAATCAAAACATCACCACATGTCCAAAAATACAGATTCAAGCTAATTTGTCAGATCCTGACGAGTTTAGGGATAATCAGCTGTAAGTAAAAATAATTCGTATTATATTATATAGTAAAAACTTATTAATATTTATTAGCGGCTTTTTATTAATAGTTTTTTTAACATTTATGTGAATTTGATTAATGAAAATGTGTAATATTTTATTTATGTCAATCAAGGAACATCGTCGAAAGATTGTGGAACGAAACATCCTCACCATTAACCCGCAAAACCAATAAACTTAAAGACGTGGTTTTGGAGATGGCTCAATGTGATAATTCTAAATTTCGAAACATGTCCTTCTTAATTAGCATTTATGGATGGAGTGCTGCACCACATATAGGATTGAAGCCTGATCTATGCGCATACGCACAAGTAATGTTCTACAATTGTAAAAATAAATATATAATATCTTGACCGGACGAAAACGTCGTCAGTTTCGGTTGTTGATCTGTATTTAGTAAATATTTAAAGCACATCTTTTAAAAGAATTCAAAAAAATTTTAGACTCATATTTAGCGTTATATTGATTAGTAAAAAATACAAAATATCAACCAAAGTATAAAGGATATCATGAATGAACATTTTTATTCTTTTAATAATCCATTTTTTTAGCATTTTAAATCAAGACATTTATGAAGAATTCATTAATATCTTGACTTGAAATGCTTGGGGTATATTTTCCATTAAAAATAGACCCCTTTGGGACCACACGGATGTTTTAAAGCCGCCTTGACGAATCGGTTAAGATAACTTTTGATGTCAAAATAGATTTCCCCCCGGTAACCCTTATATAATACGAGGCGCCTCCACAAAGTAAGCTTCCCATGCTCCTGACAACCATTAATAAAGAAATAAAGGTTTTGAATGCACAGAGCATAGATCGAAATTCATAATCAACTTTTCCGGGTCTATGCGCCTATCCTCATGCAAAAGCAGATAGTGCATCGTTGGTGCAACAATTTTCAGCAGGTTGACAAAGTGTGCATATAAGAAACGGATTGGTTCGACGGAAAGCAGTTGTTCAGCTGGGAAGTGTTTAATCATCCACATTATAGCACGGACATCACCTTCCATTGATTTCCATCATTTCATACACCTCAATAAATTCCTCTTCGGTCAGCGTCAGCGTTTTGAGATCGACAGAGAAGCGAAGATAATTTCAATCTAAGGCGGCGGACTTCTACGATACAGGTATTCAAAAGTTGGTCCTACGGTATGACAGATGTCTCAATCCTGGCGATACTATAGCTGAACACTTGCT
This sequence comes from Philopotamus ludificatus, assembly GCA_022495035.1. NCBI lineage: Eukaryota > Metazoa > Arthropoda > Insecta > Trichoptera > Philopotamidae > Philopotamus > Philopotamus ludificatus. The sequence goes on from JAGXCT010035185.1 coordinate 127,130, forward strand.
TTATCTGTTGTAATTAATATGTCCATTATATTTTGTTTTGTTTCTGTAACTGACTCAGGCAAACTTACTTTGTGGACGAGCCTGGTACATTCAATATCACCAGTCACGTATTATTTTATTATATTATTATAAATTATAATTGGTGAATTTAGATGATTAACCAAACAATTGATTGGGAAACAAATCGCAATTGTACGGCACAATATGAAGTCATCGACAGACACACTGCTTCCGTAATGGAACTGACAAATATGGTGACAGCAACTGCAATAAACACTTCCGGATGTGGATGCCCCCAAATTGTTGTAACTATCCTTACAAATCTATATTTCTGACAGTATATGTGCATACAATATCTTTCATTTTTATACGATTTTAGCCAAGAAATTTAGGGTGCTATGCCGATGGGACAGTGTACAAGGTTGAGGAACTTTGGGCATTGAGAGGTTCGGAATATCCCATTGCATTGAAAAAGACTGTGCTAAGAATGTACGGTTCTAAGGACCCAATTGACCAACTGTTCGCAGCTATGGCTACGTCTGCCCTCACAGACTTCATGAAAGAATTTGTTGATAACTTCCCCGGGGAGGTAATTCTACAGGTATAGCATATACTATTCTTCATTGATATTATTTAATTATATCTATCAGTTGGTTCTTATTTATTATATTTTATGAGCTGCTTTTTGTTTTAGATACTTACAGGGCAACTTTTTCCGAAAATACCAAAATGTTATTGCCAGAATTTAATTGATGAAACGTTGTCAGTGCGAGATTGCGTTCATACTAATTGCATGAAAGCGAGATACTTTAGCCAAAAACTGTTCCCTCAGTGTCTCCCAATCAATAATAATATGCAAGTACACTCGTACTTCGATATAAATGAATTTAGTTTAGCATTTTAGGATTTTGTTACAAAAAAAGTGTGAGCCAAGTCGCCAATCACGCATAATAAACATATATATTATAACAAAAAAGGTGTTATAAAAACATGATAATATAAAAGAGCCAAAAACATGAGAAGTTCAACTTCCCCTGTATATCAAAAAATATTTTAAGCTCACCTCTAAGATCAAATACTCGCTCATTTACGTTTCCTCTTGAAATCCATCGATCATGTCTATTGAAAAAGTAGTAGTAGATGATTAACTGCTTGAAAAGTCGTGAGTTAAGAACTCTTCATCATCTTCATCATCATTATAATAGGTGCAACAGCCTTATTGTAAAGCCCTGGCTTCATCCAACACTCTTTTCCATTTTATCCGGTCTGCCACCTCTTCGCTCCATCTTCCGGTAAGTTTTAATGATGCAGTGTCACTATACATACAGTTCAACCACCTCAGCTTAGGTCTTCGTTTCCTCCGGGGACGGAAAGGCTTGTTAACCATAAGCCTTTTCGCCGTCTGACTGTCCTGCATCTTTAACATGTGTCCGGCCCACCGGAGTCTGTATATTCTGACGACAGCTGTGACCGGTATATCCTTGTATAATCGGTACAGCTCTTCGTTGCTTCGGATACGCCATTCCCCGTCGTCGAATACTGGGTTCAGAATTTATTTTCCGTGACAGCTAAACTAGTAGGCTTAAGGGCAAATCTAATCGATTTAATTAGTGACTAATTTGAAACAAAAATACAAAAACAGAAGCTTTTAAATAATTTCTGAGTGAGTACCCATTTTTCAAAACAAGCTATTATTGTTTTACTTCCATTTTCTACAACCTATTTATGCGAAGCGGGATTTTCTTATTATTCTGCAACAAATTACAAGTGCAGGAACGGGCTCGACGCTACACCAGATATAAAAATGCAACTTACCAATATTGTGCCCGATATCAAGAAGATATCAAGGACTTAAAGTCATCAAAGTCATTAAGTGCTTTATATGTATATTCACATGTTTATGTTTATATTATTACATATATAGTTTTATATTTAAAAATAATTACTAAATAAATAATGTGTTTTATTAATATATTTTTTTTTAATTTTACTAGTAAGTTTTACCCAACCTAAAAATAAGATAGGTGTTCCTTTTTTTCTTGAAACGTGTGATTTTAAATATAAAAACTAAAATATCTTAAGAAAAGGGAGAAGGGAGAGGGTAAATAGCATTGCAAAACTCTCCGAAAATCGATGCAAAGTAACAAATGTCCTGTAGAAAAATATATTGCATACCAGATCCGTGTGTCCAATTTGGCCCTATTGTTTATCCTTTAATCTAGGTTATCCCTTAATAATAATATGACACTTTGTTTATATAAATCATCTTCACTAAAATGTTTACCATGTCAATAATATAAATTAGAAAAATAAATCGGAGAATAACGGTATTATTGTCTTTTTCTGACAGTGAGAGTAACAGTTTATATATTTTTTTAAATTAAATTCTATAGTAAGGCTCACTAAATATTTTGACATATAGATTTCTTTCATTTTTCAGAACCTATTCCCTCATTTTCATTAATTCGTGCTAGTGTGTCTACATTTATTATCCATAAATTAAATAGTTTATTACAATTAATTTTATCTTTGTATCTGTTTAACATATAATTGTTCTATTAATAAAATATTTTGCAAATATTGGGATTGCACATACTAAATGCACATATAATATTGATATACACATATGAACGGTATACACATTTAAAAATCAGCTAATAAACACAGCTATCAATAGATATACAACATATCATAAGAAATTTATAGTAACCATATAATATGTAAATATGAATAGTAACGATTCAAATCGCGCGTGGTGTCTCATTCAAATCTCCGCAGTAGTATCGGTGACGTATCTCGGCTCAGGAGTTGGTGCTATAAGTGGGTTCCACTGCACATTATGTTCCACATACACGTGTACGGATGTAATGGCATAAGAAAATTGCATTCCGCATTTTTGATTTTGATTCGCATTCCCATTTTTTTCTCATTTAATCTCTGTTTGAGCAATTGATATTTTGTTCGATTTATTATTACGAAAATAAAGCAAATCGAGTTTATTTTTTTAGTTGAAATGGAAGAACATATTCTTATCAACATGTTTGCATAAGTCTCAGAGGAAAATGGTCTAATATAGCGGTAAACGGTGAATACAAATTTACCTCGTCAAAAAAATAATTTGTTCCAAAACGGCGCCGCACTCAGATGCAGAATCGTGTTTAGACCCGCCGCATTGAAAGGGTTAACATATAATTGTTCTATTAATAAAATATTTTGCAAATATTGGGATTTTTACCTAATGCACATACTAAATGCACATATAATATTGATATACACATATGAACGGTATACACAAACGAGCGTTCAATGGATCCATTGGGTTGTTCTGAAAGTCATTTCGTTTTTTCCCAACAGAGCACTTAATAGTATTTTTTACAGCCAACTTCACATTTAAGCCACATAATCATTTGTCAGCTGATATAGCAAGGATTGTTTGTGAAAAAGTTCGACTGATTCTACGCAGTAGTTTTTGTACCCTTTCAAATATGGAAAGTAAAAGGGAGCTTTTTCGGGATATTTTACTTTTTTACTATCGAAAAGGAAAAAATGCGGTCGAAGCAAGAAAATATGGAGAAGATGCATTGACAGATCACCAGTGCCAAAGCTGGTTTGCAAAATTTCGATTAGGAAATTTTGAAGTTGAAGATGCACCACGTTCTGAATGCACCACGTTGAAGCTGATGAAGACACAATAAAGACATTTATTGATACAAACCGGCGAATAACGACTCGTAAGATCGCTGAGAGATTAAATTGATCGATTCGATCGTGCATGATCATTTCAAACACCTAGGTTTAATCTCTAAGCTCGACATATAGGTTCCTAATGTTCTTACGGAAAGAAATTTGTGCCGTCGCGTTGACATCTGTGATTTGCTTCTCAATTGTCAAGAAAATGATCTATTTTTGAAGCGTATTATCACTGAGGACGAGAAATGGGTTGTCTATAGCAATGTTAAATACAAGAGATCATGGAGTGATGATGATGATTTCGTATGGCTTTTATTTTGCCATTCTTCGCATGCTCGTCGTTGTTGGAGTTTCCTCCGCCATTTCGGAGCACGTCAAGAACAACATTAGTTGGCTACGTAATTCAGGTACAGGTTGACAAACTAGCTTTCCGGAGGGGCAGGCCCCTCTTTGGGCCGGCAGGCCAACATTGCACGTCTTAGCGATAGTCTAAAACAGTAAAAAAGATGGACTGGCCCAAAGCACTTCGAAAGCCGATATTCATCAAAAAAAGGTGATGGTATCTGTTTTGTTTGATTTCAAAGGAATCGTTTTTTTGAGCTTTTACCGGACAACACAACCAGTACTGTCATCAGGTGGACAAATTTAATAATTCACTTAAACAGAAAAGGTCAGAATTTATCAATAGAAAAGGTGTAGTGATCTACCAAGTAATGCGAGACCTCATACAAGTTTTGTTAACTCGCCAAATGCTTTTACAGCTTGGATGGGATATACTGCCACACCCACCATATTCTCCAGATTTGACACCTTCTAATTATTATTTGTTCCGGTCTCTACAAAATTTGTTAGACCGTAAAACCTTTACTTCAAACGAGGAGGTCAAAAATCAACTGGATCAGTTTTTGCCAGCAAAGAACAAAAGATTTATGAGTGTGAAATCATGCTACTGCCAGAAAGATGGCAAAAGGTATTGGACTAGAATAGAAAATATATAATTCAATAAAAAATATATTCACTATAAGAAAATCGTCTTTCATTTTCATAAAAAAAAACGAAATAACTTTCCGAACAACCTGCTAGCTACACTCACACTACGACGATGAATTTAAATGATTCCAACTAAATACTTTTATTTACTTATACATCACGATTCTTTTAATACATAAATCGTGATGTAATGTTATTAAAGTGATATGTTTCGATTTATGCGCTTTTCATAAATATAATAGGTCGGAAAATTCGTATAGTTTATGTATTCATGTTATTGTGTACAAATATAATTTATCCAATTTTCCGTGTTGATTCAATATTTAGTAAAATATAATTTCCAGTATATATTAAATTTTTAAATAACATAACCATGATCCCTAATAAAACATAAAAATAATAAAATTCAATATAATAATTGAAAATAACTTTTTATTTACGTTATTGTCTTCTAAAAACTCGATTAAAAAAAATTTAACATGCATTATTCTATAATTCTTCCTGCTATTGGATCAATGTTCCTAGGATTCTTCATTACAATAGTTTGTTATTTTATATATTTAAAATGATATAAATTCAGAATATATTTAAAATGTTATAAATTAAGAATATATTTAAATATTGTAATACATTTTTTTTATAATATATTAAGACGAACGGACATTCCCATTGCATCTGTAAATGTCCAGAAATTCAGCTTCAAGCCAATTTGTCGGATCCCGTCGTGTTTCAAGAAAATCAACAGTACGTGAGCATTATTAATTTTATATTGTACAACAAAAATATTAAATATTTGTTGTTTATAGACTATGTAGTATTTATCATAACATTTTTAGTGATAATAAAATTAAATGCTATTCTATTTATGTCTATCAAGGTACATCGTTGAAAGCGTGTGGAACCAATCCTTAGTAGTGTTAACAAAAAAGACCAACATACTTAAAGAAGTGGTATTGAGGATGGCTCGTAGTGATGTTCCCAGATTTAGAAACGCGGCCTTCATAACTACTATTCATGGATTTAGTGCTGCACCATTCCTTAAACTAAATCCAGATTTATGCGCATACGCACAAGTAATACTATTAATATAAAATATATACCTTAGGCTTACTCTTTGATTTATGATGTGGATTTTTGCACTTACATAAGTCATCTTCAAGCAAATAACTCTCAAAAGATCATTTAGGAATTTCTACTATAAGTGGTAACCGATGAAAATGTCGTTTTTTGACATCGGTATTGTCGGAAATGGTTCCAACTTTGATTTCATATGGAAATTTTGACTTAAAAAGTAAACCTCGAAGTGCGAGCTCTTGGTCTAGAGAGCAAGAACATTTAAACACATTTTTTGCAAGATTCATGAACAAGGTGTATGGATACCACATCATTTAAGTGAAGAAAAAACATCTTTACATATATCAAGAATTAATAAAATTAGAGGAAAATTCCCCATTTTTTCTAAATTTTGTAACGGGTGATGAGAACTAATATTTCAAAAACAGTGGCTTTCTAAAGGGTAGGTACCACTGTGAATGCCGAGACTGAACTTAACCGTCCATAAGAGCTGGAAAAGAGGCGCCTCATGGCTTGGGAATAGAACTAAATTGTAATTATTATCCTTCACTTCTTCAGTATACTTATTTTTTAAGTCGGATAAAAAGTTTTACGTTGAGCTGTATAAATGGTTTTTCAATGAGGCATTTTTTTGTGAATATGATGGTAGAATAATTATATCCCATTCGTATTCCATTTATTTATTCAAAATAATTTTAGCATTATCGTTAAAAAAAGGTCTTTACATGAATTGCTTCTTTTAATCCTTCCAGCTTATCACAATAGAACTGTCCCGAGATTGTCTGGTCATATTTAAGAATATTATAATGAATAACTCCTTAAAATTACTAGAAAGATGGAAGAAGGTAATGGCTATTGAGAGAGAAATCTTCATCATTATCTTGACTCCTTTTTAAAATGGATCTTTATAAGAATAAAAATAGTTATTCATGATATGCTTCAAAGCATGATATTTTAGATTTTTCCACCAATCGCATAATGGACACACTCATCCGGCGATGTCCCGCCGCAGACTGGGGACACGCTGCCGGTAGACCGACCGCCAAATTCTCGCGGCACGTGTCACTAGTATACGTTTAACTCGTATTTGGCACACCGCGAGAAAATACATGGCCCCCGTGCCAATAGACGCGAATATTGTTGTTTTATTTTTTTTGCAATCGCGGACAATAAAAGTCAATGATTATTTATAATACTTATTCTTTAGACTCTTTTAGACAAATACAAAAAAGTTTGTAACATGTTGGATTTATATTAAAAGATTATTTATATGTTAATGTCATTTTCGTCGGGTATTTATTTTACATGAAGAATATTATATTTCTTCCTGAAATCTTTAGAATGTATATTCTTACTTTACTACATAATGTTTCAGAAAAGAGCTAGCAATATCTCCATTAATCATTAACTGTTTTAACAACAGATTACAGTGGAACCCCCTATTAAACTACTCCGAATAACGCGATGGATTGAAATATTCGCCGCCTATACCCCAACTTGCGCGGTCGCATTCACGCCGGCGGTCGACGGTCGACGAATACATACAAGGCCGACTCTATTCATTTGACACGGGTTCGGCTGCACACAGACAGCCGGCCGGCCGTCTGTGCGTGGCATACAGTCAAACGTTAGCTAGCGTCTGTGTATTCGACACGCGCTAGGCTATACCCCCAATAACACTACTCCAACTTACACGGTCCCGACTTTAGTATTAGTGGGGGTTTAACTGTAGTTTCAGTATCGCGCGTCCGATTTGATACACAATTAAAAAAAAATATCAAATATTTATATAAAGCAATTGATTGGCGAACGTCCGATTTGTTATTCAAAAAATGTTTTTAGTTAGCAATTATTTTTTTTAGGTGATTAACCAAACAATTGATTGGATAACAAATCGCAATTGTGCAGCTCAATTTGAGGCTATTGACAGATTTGCTGCAACCATAGTAGAACGCGGTGATATGGTGGTGGCAACTGCAGTGAGATCCGCGAGATGTGGAATTCGTCGAATTGTGGTAATTATCTTTACGATACGTTATTTCGCACAATATATATAAGAATGCTGTTTAATTTTTCATGACTTTTCAGCCAGCAAGATATACGTGCTATGCCAATGGGACGGTGTATATGGCCAAGCGACTCTGGAAATTGAGAGGAGGCGATTATCCTTGCGCATTTCAGAAAGCTGCTCTAAGACTGTATCGATCTAATGAGCCGATCGACCAATTATTCGCAGCTATGGCCACAGTTAGCCTCACTGACCTTCCGGGACAATTTGTTGAAAATGTCCCCGGGAGTTTAATTCTTCAGGTATAGTAATCTATTCGTTTTACAATTATATTTAATATTTTATTAGGATTTATATTTTATTAATCGCTTTTTATTACTTTTTTTAGACATTCAGAACACAAATTGTCTCAAGAATACCGAGCTGTTGTTGCAGTAATTTTATTGCTGTAACGAAGTCATTACGGGATAGTATTTATTCCGTAATGCGAATAGCAACAGTTGGTACTAAAGCGATGTACTCCGAGTGTAATTAAATCAATAAAAAAATTAAGCTTAATACCAACCACAGATATTTATTTATTTATTAATTTATTTGACTACGATGGATGGCATAACAGCAATTCCAAGGCGTCGTTAAACTATATAAAGATTCTAAAGATGTAAGGAGAATGAATCTCTCACACTTACATACCGCACAAGTGTCATAAAGAATTCATAGATTTTTCCCCTGAGGATTAGTCTATCCGGGTATAAACATAGCTAAGACGCCTACATTATTATACTAATATGTATTTTACCTATACGTTATGGTACAGGTTATATATGGATATATCCATATAAAAATTTAAAAATGCGAGGTTGGTGGGTTGTACAACTCACTATTGCCCCCTGGCATATAGTCACAATATTAATTTTTAATGTGATTCTAAAATTTCTTATCTGAAATTATTAATATAGATAAATTTGTGACAACTCGATTTTCAGGGGTTGTTTTTTGATAAAACATATTCGGCGAGAAAATATTTATTGTGATGACGAAGTAATGTCTTTTTAGTTGTCAAATTTGCATATTTTATTTTTGACGACTGGTTTTTAACATATGAATTCCATCCATTCTTGAGATGAACTGGTTTTGGTTTAAAAAACGAGTTTCCATATTTACGCAATTTATTAAAATTATGTGTAATTTAAGGATATAGATGTTTAGTAGTTAATAGTATAAATAATATCAGATCTCACTCGCTGAGTGTATGGACCATACCAGAATGGTAGTCGAGGCCAAGGGAGTCTAGGTTTCATAATGACATGATGTTTATATATTTTCATATCACCAACCTTTTCTACAGTAAAATTTCATACAAGAATTTGCAACTCTCTTCACCGCCTTCTATAATTATGCCTTGAATATCATAGGGATTTAGAATATCTATTTTTGACCGTATAACTCTTACCGGTAGCCACTAGATTGTTCATCGAAAAACATATCAAAATGAATGACTTCTCACAATATACCATTACAATTAATGGTCAGCAATATAAACAAACCAACCCTCAAAACTAATAAAATAACTGATTGAAGTTATGTGAAGTGATCTTAAAAGCCCAAAACAAATTTGCTTTATATTCTTGACAACATAATACCATAATCATTTTATCGTGTTAACACAAAATACACAATACGAGTTATTTAAAAACCCAAGAATCTCACCACAGAACTAGTATACCCTAGAAAAGAAAATCTTAAGCTGTTGATCGATAAATGGTCTAGTCTCGACAGGGTTAATAATCACTTGCTACGTATCACTTGTGACTCGTTATACGCAGATAACCATAAGAGATAACCCCTAAGAGAAGAGGAAAACAAATACCGAGGCAAATCACCTCCTACTTGCCTAGATGCGGTCAGAAGGGTAAAGTCCGACACCAACAGTGGTAGAAGATACACGTCCAATGCCAGCAATGGTCAAGAGAGGGAAACTCTTTGCAAAAAACAGCATACCAAGACGGCTTGGGTCCCTCACGTCACGTGTAAGACTCAGGTTCCTTTGGCCTCGACTGCCATTCGAGAGTTTGGTAAGGCCCATGTCCTCAGAGAGTGAGAGCCTTGTGGCTGGCAATAGATCATTTGTATTTATTTAAGTAATCTATTAACCCCGAGACGGGTCTTTGCCATCTGGAGGACACCTCCGTCTCAACCATGATGTAATGGATATGACGGACGCTCTATAGGTTATCTTGGCTCTTCGAATACGGATCAGGTCGCCAACCATAAGCCCGGGAGCCGAGCTGTCACGTGGATTGTAACAATAATAACCAGACGAGGTTAGGGCCAATTCGTATTTAATTTAGGATTTAATCGGATGCTACGGGCACCACCGGTAACACACACGTCACTGAATTGGCCTGGATAGGGGCCTGGCTCCTTATAGCTCCGTAGAATCCACGAAACCATGATTGTGCCCAACCGCCATCGCCGCCACGTCTGATACCGACACGCGACAACGCCTAGAATATCACAGCTTTCATCAAGTGCTAAGGAACACCATTCAAATTTTTAATGTGTTGACCTAAAGTTGCAATTATGCTATCGGGCGGGACATCAGTTCTTCTTCCAATTGTAAATCTTAACAAATTGATTTTGGAAATAATGTCCTTTTTATAAGGAAAAGCTATTTCTGCAAGAGCAGTTAAACATTCCTTAATCTCACCGTCACCATCAGTAAATGGTTTCTTCTTTTTGATAAAATTTAACTGTATAACTAGCTTTCAGTGCTAAATCTGATGAAAAACTTTGAACTTTGAATATGTTTTGTTGTTTTAAACTTTTCTCAAATTGATTCATATAATCCTTCCGCACTTGGCCGTATATGTTGTTATAATCTGTCTCATAAGGCCGTTTAATATTATGTAATTTTAAGGCTGATACTGAATCTGAGCATAAAGGGCAAACAGCTTTAACCAGAGTGGTAATATAATCCAATATCCATTTTTCATTAACACCTCGATTTTCATACCTAACTTTTCTTTTTATTGTTTCCTGTTAGGACATATTTTTTGGTCTATCTGGAAACAAGCAATTCGTAAAACTGACCAAAAATAATAAAACCGTTCATTTTTAACAGGATTAGGCGAATAGATTAGTTCCAAAATTATTCAATTAAATACCCTTTACGTTTGACCTTTCGCCGATTACCGACGCAGCGTTTGCGGCATCAATTTCATATTTAAAAAATGTCGATGCTTAATTTTTTGGAAATTATGGCAACAGCTGCACATAAATCATCAAATTATATCAGATAAATAAAGCATGGTATCAGTGCCTATCAATGATTTCAGCATCATTTTC